>CAUYLG010042640.1:0-28601 GCA_963573385.1 Cacajao melanocephalus | reverse complement strand
CTCTGTCACCCAGGCTGGAGTATAGTGGCACAATCTTGGCTCACTGCAACCTCCGCCTCCTGGGTTCAAGCGATTCTCCTGCCTCAGCCTCCCAAGTAGCTGGGATTACAGGGGCACACCACCATGCCCAGCCAATTTTTTTTGTATTTTTAGTGGAGACGGGGTTTTACCATGTTGGCCAGGCTGGTCTTGAACTCCTGACTTCAGGTGATCCGCCTGCCTCAGCCTCCCAAAGTGCTGGGATTACAGGCGTGAGCCACGTCACCCAGCAGTTTTTTATTTGTTTGTTTGTTTTTTGAGACAGGGTTTGGTCCTGTTGCCCAGGCTAGAGTGAAGTAGCACAATCTTGGCTCACTACAACCTCTGCCTCCCAGGCTCAAACCATCCTCTCATCTCAGCCTCCCAGGTAGCTGGGACTACAGGTGTACACGCCCAGCTAATTTATTTATTTTTTTATTTTTTATAGAGATGAAGTTTCACCATGTTGCCCAGGCTGGTCTCGAACTCCTACAGTCAAGCAATCCTCCCACCTCAGCCTCCTAAAGTGCTGGGATTACAGGCTTGAGCCACCACACCTGGCCCAAGCAAAAGATTTTAGCAGATATTTTATAAAAAGCTATAATATGATATACTGGCTAATAAGCAAAGAAAAGATGCCCAGTGTCATTACACATGAGAGAAATGCAAATTGAAACCAAATGAGCTAATACTATGTTCCAACTAGAAAGACCAAACTTAAAAAGACTGACAATGCCAAGTGCTGGTGAGGATGTAGAATGACTGAAATTCCATACTGCTGATGGGAATGTAGGATGGTATAGCCACTCTGGAAAACAAATTTGCAGTTCTTGTAAAAATGAACAGAAACTCAGCCAGGTAAGGTGGCTCACACCCTGTAATCTTAACACTTTGGGAGGCCAAGGCGGATGGATCATCTGAGGTCAGGAGCTTGAGAGCAGCCTGGTTAACATGGTAAAACGCTGTCTCTACTAAAAATTTAAAAATTAGTCAGTTGTGGTGGCAGGCACTTGTAGTCCCAGCTACTCAGGAGGCTGAGGCAGGAGAATCACTTGAACCTAGGAGGCAGAGGTTGCAGTGAGCTGAGATTGCGCCACTGCACTCCAGCCTGGGCGACTGAGTGAGACTCTGTTTCAAAAAAAAAAAAAAAAAAAAAAAAGAACAGTAACTCATCAGGTACAACCCAGTAATCCCACTCCTAAGTATTTACCAAAGAAAAATGGGAACATTGGAAACATGACCACACAAAGACCTGTGTGAGACTATTCACAGCAACTTCATTGAGAAACACCAGAGACTAGCAGCAACTGAAATGTCCATCCACACATATATGGAGAGACAAAGTGTGGTACATCCATATAACGGAATAGTGCTTAGCCATGAAAAGAAATAAAGTTTCCATTGACATTAAATAACCAGGAGAGCCAGGCATGGTGGCTCACACCTGTAATCCCAGCACTTTGGGAGGCCGAGGTGGGCAGATCACCTGAGGTCAGGAGTTCCAGACCAGCCTGGCCAACATGGTGAAACCCCATGTCTACTAAAAATACAAAAAATTAGCTGGGCATAGTGGTGCATACCTGTAGTCCCAGCTACTCGGAGGCTGAGGCAGGAGAATCGCTTGAACCCAGGAGGCGGAGGTTGCAGTGAGGCAAGATCGCGCCACTGCACTCCAGACTGGGTGACAGTGTGAGACTCTGTCTCACAAAACAAAACAAATAATCAGAGAGACAAATCCATACAGCAAGAAATATTCGTGGTTGTCCAGGGTTGGTAGGTAAGAAATAACTGCCAGCCAGCTTGGGGTTTTCATTTGCGGGAATGGAAAAGTTCTGGAACTAGATAGTGATGATGGTTGCCCAACAAAGTGCATGTACTTAGTGCCATTGAATTGTACAGTTTAGAATGGTTCAAATCAGAGGTGTGTTGTGAGTATGTGTGTGTGCGTGTGTCCAGATCCAGAATAAAACGGTAAGTTTTATGTTATGTGTACTTTTCCACAATTAAAAGAAAGAAAGAGGCTGGGCACAGTGGCTCACACCTGTAATCCCAGCACTTTGGAAGGCCAAGGCAGGAGGATTGCCTGAGCTCAGGAGTTCAATACCAGCCTTGGCAACATAGGGAGACCCCCATCGCTACAGATAATAAAAGTATTACCAGGCTTGATGTCACATACCTGTGGGCCCAGGTGCTGAGGGGCTGAAGGGGGAGGATCGCTTGAGCCCAGGAGGTTGAAGCTGCAATGAGCTATGATCGCACCACTGCACTCCAGCCTGGGTGGCATAACGAGACCCTGTCTCAAAAAAAAAAAAGAGAAGAAGAAGAAATACATGCAACAACCTGGATGCCTCTCAAACATTGAGATTCTGAGCAAAAGATGCTGGCTGGGTCCAGGTGAAAGATGATGGTGGCTTGGGAAAGGGAACAGCTTTGAAAAACTGTACAAGATGATCACAGGTTAGAAGTGGGAGGGGAAGGGATAGGAGGAATCCAGTCATCTGAATGGATGCAGATTTGATCATGCTGTTGTCTGGTCTGATATGAAGCATTGGCCCTTCATGGTGGTGAGTGATGCTGGCAGGCCCAAGGTCCAAGGAGAGAATAAGGGAAAAACAAAAAGCTTCAGGCCGGGTGCGGTGGCTCATGCCTGTGATCCCAGCACTTTGGGAGGCCAAGGCAGATGGATCACTTGAGGTCAGGAGTTCGAGACCAGCCTGGCCAACGTGATGAAATCCCATCTCTACTAAAAATATAAAAATTAGCCGGGTATGGTAGCAGGCATCTGAAATCCCAGCTACTTGGGAGGCTGAGGTAGGAGAATCACCTGAACCCAGGAGACAGAGGTTGCAGTGAGCCAAGATCGTACCATTGCACTCCAGCCTGGGCAACAGGAGCAAGACTCCATCTCAAAAAGAAAAAAAAATTCAAAAATTAGCCAGGCATGGCGGTGGGCACCTGTAATCCCAGCTATTTGGGAGGCTAAAGCATGAGAATCACTTGAACCCAGGAGGCAGAAGTTTCAGTGAACAGAGATCGCGCCACTGCAAGCCCACCTGGGCAACAGAGGGAGACTTTGTCTCAAACAAACAAACAAAAATACCAGGCGAGCTGCCCCATGCCTTCATGCAGCTTGTGAACATGCAAAGCATACCCTCTCTTTTAGCACCCAGCCAGTATAGAGATTGATTCTGTCTAGGCAGGAATCAACAACTATACCTCTATTACCCATGCCCAACTTGAAGAATTGAATTGGGCTGACCTGTTCCATGGCATCCTGGACCCATAGAAGCCCTTCAAGATGCCAAACTAGACAAGTCACAGATTCATGACATCACCTTGGTTGCTCATGCGGCTTCTATCTGCAAGATTCAGAGTTTGCGCAAGACTTCTTCAATAGAAAAGAACTGAAGGCTGGGCATGATGGCTCATGCTTGTAATCCCAACAGTTTGGGAGGCTGAGGCAGGAGAATCGCTTGAGCCTGGGAGGTTGAGACTGCTGTGGGCCGTGACTATGCCACCGCACTCCAGCATGGGCAACAGTACGAGACCCCCGTCTCAAAAAGCAAAGAAAACTGCATAGGAACATTGACCTTGATAAAGCTGTTGCTTGTGGTCCAGCTGCCTAGGCAGCCGTCAGATCTGGAGACAAACCATAAAATGTTCAAGATTCGTTGCTCCTGGATGTCACTCCTCTTTCCCTTGGCATTGAAACTGCTGGCAGAGTCACGACTGTCCTAGTTAAGCATAATACTACCATTCCTACCAAGCAGACACAGACCTTCACTACCTGCTCTGGCAACCAGCCTGCTGGGCCTATGCAGGTTTATGAAGGGGAGTGTGCCGTGAGCAAGGATAACAGCCTGCTTGGCAAGTTCGGACTCATGGGCATACCTCCTGCAACGGTGTTCCTCACACTGAAGCCACTTAACACTGATATTAGTGACATCCTCAGTGTCTCTGCTGTGGGCAAAAGTATAGGAAGCTGGGTGTGGTGACTCACGCCTATAATCCTAGCACCTTGGGAGGCCAAGGCAAGTGGATTGTTTGAGCCCAGGAGTTTGAGGCCAGCCTGAGCAACAGGGGTGAAACTCTGTCTCTACAAAAAAAAAAAAAAAAATACAAAAAATTTGCCGGGCATGATAGGGTGTACCTGTAGTCTCAGCTACTTGGAGGGCTGAAGCAGGAGGATCACTTGAGCCCAGGAAGTCGAGGCTGCAATGAGCTGAGTTTGCACCACTGTACTCTAGCCTGGGCAGCAGAGCAATGTCTCAAAAAAATAAAAATAGTACAGGAAAAAAGAACAAGATTACTATCACTAATGAATGACAGGGCCTTTTTTTTTTTTTTTTTTTTTTTGAGATGGATTAGCCCTCTGTCACCCATGCTGGAGGGCAGTGGCATGATCTCAACTCACTGCAACCTCCGCCTCCTGGGTTCAAGCAATTCTCCTGCTTTAGCCTACCATGTAGCTGGGACTACAGGCGCACGCCACCATGCCCAGCTAATTTTTTGTATTTTTAGTAGGGACAGGGTTTCACCGTGTTAGCCAGGATGGTCTCTCAATCTCCTGACCTCATGATTCACCAGCCTCGACACCCCAAGATGCTGGGATTACAGGTGTGAGCCACCATGCCCAGGACAAGGGCCATTTGAGCAGAGAGGACATTGAGCATATTGTCCAAGAAGATGAGCAGTACAAAGCTGAAGATGAGAAGCAGAGGGTCAAGATGTCACCCAAGAGTTCACTTGAATCCGATGCATTCAACAGGAAAGCCACTGTTGAAGATGAGAAACTTCAAGGTGAGATTATCGGTGAGGACAAACAGAAGATTCTTGACAAGTGTAATGAAATTGTCAACTGGCTCCGTAAGAATCAGATGGCAGAGAAGGAAGAAATTGAACATCAGCAGAAAGAGCTGGAGAAAGGCTGCAACCCCATCGTTACCAAGCTGGACCCAAGTGCAGAAGGACGCCAGGAGGCTCTGGGGGAGTCCCTGCCGATGGAGCTCCTGCCTCTAGTGGTACTTTCTCAAGGGACAACCATTTAAGGGTTGATTAAGCCAACCCCAGTGTAAAGATCGCATGATTCCACATAGCTAAAACAGTGAAGAAACCAAATTTGTAACAAAATCTGCTGCAGTTTTTATTTATTCATTTATTTATTTTATTTTTAAAAAGCCTACAGCTCCCAGTATTCCTAGGCGGTCTCCCATCCAAGTACTAACCAGGCCTGACGCTGCTTAGCTTCCAAGATCAGACGAGACTGGGCACGTTCAGGGTGGTATGACCGTAGACCTGTTATAGTTTTCATGTTGAGCCACTTGTGGCCGGGCGCAGTGGCTCACAGCCGTAATCCCAGCACTTTGGGAGGCTGAGACAGGAGGATCACTTGAAGTCAGGAGTTCGAGATCAGCCTGACCAACATGGTGAAGCCCTGTCTCTACATAATTAGCTGGTTATGGTGGTACATACCTGTAATCCCAGCTACTCGGGAGGCCGAGGCAGGATTCCGCTTCAACCTGGGAGGTGGAGGTTGCAGTGAGCGGGGATCATGCCATTGTACTCCAGCCTGGACGACAGAGCGAGATTCCATCTCAAAAAATAAATAACTAAATGAAAATAAAAAGTCAAGCCCCTAGAGTAAATTACTGGGCATTCTCAATACTTACATGGAATCTGTGCACAGGGGAAGGAAGTAACATCGTCGTTTATAAAAAACCTGTATTGTAAGTGGAAAATGCAATGTTTTAAATATAAATGTTTAAAATTGGCACACCCCTCCCCCCAAAAAAATTAGCCAGTGTGGATGGTGGGCACCTGTATTCCAAGCTACTTGGGAGGCTGAGGCAGGAGGATTGCTTGAGCCCAGGAGGTGGAGGCTGCAGTAAGCTCCACTGCACTCCAGCCTGGGTGACAGAGCGAGATCCTGTCTTGAGATAAATAAATAAACTCAACAATTCAGCAGCATTTAGCACATTCACAACGTTATGAAGCTACCACCTCCATCAAGTTCCAAAACTTTTTCCTCTTGCCCTTGAGAATTGGAATCGTTGATCATTCCAAAACATTTTTATCACCCCAAAAGGAAAAACTCTGTATCCGTTAAGCAGTTACTCCCTGTTGCTCCTCCCCCCAGCCCCTGGCAACTAGCCATCTGCCCCATCTCTATGGGTTTCTCTGTTCCGGATTTTTTTTTTTTTTTTAAATGGAGTCTCACTCTGTCACCTAGGCTGCAGTGCAATGGCTCGATCTCAGCTCACTGCAACCTCCAACTCCTGGGTTCAAGCCATTCTACTGCCTCAGCCTCCTGAGTAGCTGGGATTACAGGAGTGCACCACCATGCCCAGCTAATTTGTTTTGTATTTTTAGTAGAGACAGAGTTTCACCATGTTGGCCAGGCTGGTCTCGAACTCCTGACCTCATCATCCAACCACCTCAGCCTCCCAAAGTGCTGGGATTCCAGGTGTGAGCCACCACAGCCGGCCAGACATTTCATATGAATGGAATCAACCCTATGTGCTTCTTTGTGACTGGCAGCATGTTTTCAAGGCTCATCCCATTGTCGAGTTTGTCAGTGCTTCATTCTTTTCTGTAGTTGGATCATGTTCCCTTGCATAGATATGCTACTTTTTTTTTTTTTTTTTGAGATAAGGTCCGTTTTGTCACCCAGGTTGGAGTGCAGTGGCACAGTCATGGCACACTGCAGTCTCAACCTCCTGGGCTCAAGCAATCCTCCCACCTCAACTTCCTGAGTAGCTGGGACTACAGGTGCATGCCACCGCTCCAGACAATTTTTTTTTTATTATTTTTTTGTAGAGACAGGGTCTCACTATGTTGCCCGGGCTGGTCTCAAACTACCAATCTCAAGTGATCCACCCATCTTAGCCTCTCAAAGTGCTGGAATTGCAGGTGTAAGCCACCGCACCCAGCCAGATATGCCACCTTTTGCTTATCCATCCATCTACTGAGGACCGTAGGGTGTCTCCACATTTGGGCTACTGTGAACACCCGGGCATCTTTGTGGCTGGGAACAGGAGAGGTGTGGAGAGCAGATGGTGAGTCAGAAGGACTGGAAAGGGGAATTTGGGAACTAGAACTGGGCTGTGGCCACCACAATCAAGTCCTGATTTTACCTCCAAACCACGTCTTGAATCCATCACTTCTCCATCTATGCTTCCACTTCCCCACCCCAGGCCACCGTTCTCTCTCCCCAGGTCGGCTGTGGCAGCCTCCCCTCCAACCTCCCTTCTGCCGCTCCCAACTCCCTCATCCCCTGGGCTCATTCTCCACTAAGCAGCTGAGGGATCCTCTTAGAACCTCCATGAGGGCCAGGCCCAGTGGCTCATGCCTGTAATCCGAGCACTTTGGGAGGCCGAGGCAGGTGGATCACGAGGTCAGGAGTTCGAGACCAGCCTGGCGAAGATGGTGAAACCCCGTCTCTACTAATAATACCAAAATTAGCCAGTGCGGTGGTGGGTACCTGTAATCCCAGCTACTCAGGAGGCTAAGGCAGGAGAATCGCCTGAACCCAGAAGACAGAGGTTGCAGTGAGCTGAAATCGCACCACTGCACTCCAGCCTGGATGACAGAGCAAGACTCCGTCTCAAAAAAAAAAAAAAAGAACTTACATGTAATCAAGTCATGGAACCCTCTTGCTCAAAGCCTTTCCATGGTTTCCCATGGCCCTGAGAACAAGTCCAGACTCTGCCCCTTGGGTGACAAGGTCCCCCTTATCCTGGCTGCTGGCTACCCCTCCAGCCTCTTCACACATGGTTTACTCTCTCCATGCTTCGCTGCAGCCACCTGGCCTCCCTCTATTCCCAGAGTGCACCACACTGCAGGCCCTTGCATGTGCTGGTCTCTTCCCTGAAGGCTTCCTCTTTCACCCAGCTACCCCTCTCATCCTTTAAGCTTTCACTCAGCCATCGCCTCTTCCAGGAAGGCCTGTGATCCCAACCCTTCTCCTCCCAATAAGTCAGATGCCTTCGCTTCCGCCCATTAGGCATTCTCTCAACCAGTATTTATCGGGCACTGCTGTGTCCCAGGCACCAGGGACACAAATTAAAAGACACGCATTGGCCAGACACAGTTGCTCACGCCTGTAATCCCAGCACTTTGGGAGACCGAGGCGGGCAGATCATTTGAGGTCAGGAGTTCGAGACCAGCCTGGCCAACACGGCGAAACCCCATCTCTACTAAAAATATAAAAGTAGCCAGGCATAGTGGTGCTAGCCTGTAATTCCAGCTTCTCAGGAGGCTGAGGTAGGAGAATCGCTTGAACACAGGAGGCGGAGGTTGCAGTGAACTGAGACCATGACACTCCATACCAGCCTGGATGACAGAACAAGACTCTGTATCAAAAAGTAATTAATTAAATGGTTACTTTTGCAGGACATGGTGGCTCACGCCTGTAAACCCAGCACTTCTTAAATTTTTTTTGTAGTCCCACTATTCAGAGGCTGAGGCAAGAGGATCTCTTGAGCCCAGGAGGTTGAGGCTGCAGTGAGCCATGATCCTGCCACCACCACACTCCAGCCTAGGTGACAGAGCAACACTCTGTCCCTAAATAAACAAATAAATAAAATGGTTAGTTTTGCTGGGCACAGTGGCTCACACCTATAGGTCCAGCCTCTTGGGAGGTTGAGGCAGAAGAATCACTTGAGCCCAAGAGTTCAAGACCATCCTAGGCAACATAGCAAGATTCCATCTCTATTCTCTATTTAAAAAAAAAAAAAGATGGCCAGGTACAGTTGTTCATGCCTGTAATCCCAGCACTTTGGGAGGCCAAGGCAGGCAGATCACGAGGTCAGGAAATCGAGACCATCCTGGCCAACATGGCGAAACCCCAACTCTACGAAAAATACAAAAATTAGCCAGGCATGGTGGTGTGTGCCTGTAGTCCCAGCTACTCAGGAGGCTGAGACAGGAGAATCACTTGAACCAGGGAGTCTGAGGTTGCAGTGAGGCGAGATCACACCACTGCACTCCAGCCTGGTGACACAGCTAGACTTTGTCTCAAAAAAATAATTAGTTTTATGTTATAGGAACTTCACCTCAATAACTCGTTATTTTTTTTAAAGACAGACAAGTGCCCCTACCCTCCCTGACCAGAGGGAAAAACAAGGAAATAACATTCATACAGTCTGTGAGTTGAAGTTACGAGCCCAGGAGAAAAAAGCAGGACAAGAGGATATGAATTGTTCATGAGGATGGGTTGCGGGAGTTGCCATTTCACTAGGAGGGGACCAAGGAAGGCCTCATTGAGAAGGTACCCTTTGAGCAAAGACCTGAAGGAAATAAGGGCACAAACCATGCACATGGCCAGGGAACAGCATTGTTGGCAGAAGGAACAGCATGTGCAAAGGGCCACAGGCAGGAAACACAACCGGGAGGCCATGTGGCTGCAGCAGAGAGAGATGGAGAGATGTGTGATGACATCAGGGAGGCCTGTGGGAAGATAAGGCAGAACCCACAAAGGAGATGAGAAGACACAGCCAGTGACACAGGAGAAAAACCAGGAGAAGCCAATTGCAGGTCGAGTATCTGGGTTTGATAACTGTGAACATAACCTTGGTGGATGTAACCTTGGCAAATGTCTCCCCACATTGGAAGACAGGCCCAGGAGGGCAGGGGGCTTGGTCTGCCTTGTTCAACGCTGTGTCTCAGCACCTGGCAGTGCCCAGGACATAGCAGGTGCTCTGTGACCAGGACATAGTCAGTGGCTGAGCTGGTGTCCCCGGCCCTGCTGTTTGGCATCCAGCTCTCAGTCCCCTGACCCTTTCCAGTGATACCCTCTTCACCCACCCACCAGCAGGGGCCAATGGTGTTCCAGGTGGGATCTGAGGCAGAGCTTCCTTCCACCCTGGCCACCCCACCCAAGAAGTGGGCTGAGCCAGCCACCCGCAAGAGGGAACTGAAATTATCCTCCACCACAAACACGCTGGCCCAGCCCCACTCTGGGCAGGACACAGAGGAAGGGGGAGCATAGGGAGGGCCAGAGTCCCCCACCACAAGAGTCCCTGGTATATACAGGGGGAAAAGGAGGCACCAGCCAAGGGTTGTTGTGTGGGAGTGAATTTTGCTGAAGTCCTGAAGACCTGGAGGGTCTTGCCAGCTCATCCGCTGCCTCAAGTGCAGGATTTATTTATTTATTTATTTATGAGACACAGTCTCACTCTGTCGCCCAAGCTAGAGTGCATTGGCTTGATCTCGGCTCACTGCAACCTCTGCCTTCCAGGTTCAAGCGATTCTCATGCCTCAGGCTCCAGAGTAGCTGGGATTACAGGCAGGCATCACCTTGCCCGGCTAATTTTTTTTGTATTTTTAGTAGAGATGGAGTTTCACCATATTGCCCAGGCTGGTCTTGAACTCCTGAGCTCAGGCAATCTGTCCACCTTGGCCTCCCAAAGTGCTAGGATTACAGGTGTGAGCCACCGTGCCTGGCAAGTGCAGGGTTTCTGAATCCTGCTTTAAAAGTTGGCACATGGAACATGGTGGCTCACACCTATAATCCCAGCACTTTGGGAGGCTGAGGAGGGAGGATTGCTTCAGGCTAAGAATTCAAGACTAGCCTGGGCAATATAGCAAGACTCCCTCTCTACAAAAAAAAAAAAAATTAAAAATTAGCTGGGCATGGTGGCATTCACCTGTACTTCCAGCTAATTGGGGGGCTGAGGCAGGAGGATCACTCGAGAGTGTAAGGTCAAGGCTGCAGTGAATGATCACGCCACTGTACTCCAGGCTGGGTGACAGAGTGAGACTGTCTCACAAAAAAAAAAAAAAAAAAGCTGGCATTACCAACTTCTCTTTCATCCTCTCACCCCTCCTTTAAGGGGGCCTCTCATTTTTCAGCACCTGGCAGTGCCCAGGACATTGCAGGTGCCCGGTGACCTGGACATAAATCAGTGGCTGAGCTGGTGTCCCCTGCCCCCGCTGTTTGGCATCCAGCTCTCAGTCTCAGACCCCTGCCACAGACCCCTAAATTCCTGGACATTTTCTCCCAACAAGCAATTTCAATTTCTAAATTTCATCTACTCAAAGTAACAAAGAGGTATTGTCTGGGGCCAGGGCTGTGTCCATTTGACATGGTGCCTCACTGTGAATCCTCAACCCAAACGCCGAGATGGTGAGGAGACACCCGTGTTCTCACGGGAAGAGGCAGAGCAGGTGCCAGCCTACTGGCCAAGGCCAGGGTTTTTGTTGTTGTTGTTGTTGTTTTGAGATGGAGCCTCACTCTGTCGCCCAGGCTGGAGTGTAGTGGTATGATCTCGGCTCACTGCAACCTCTGCCTCCCAGGTTCAAGCAATTCTCCTGCCTCAGCCTCCAGAGTAGCTGGGATTATAGGTACACTCCACCATGCCCGGCTAATTGTTGTATTTTTTTTTTTTAGTAGAGATGGGGTTTTGCCATGTTGGCCAGGCTGGTCTCAAACTCCTGATCTCAGGTGAACCACCCACCTCAGCCTCCCAAAGTGGTGGGATTACAGGCATGAGCCACCATGCCCGGCCTTTTTTTTTTTTTTTTTTTTTTTTTGAGATGGAGGTTCGCTCTTGTTGCCCAGGCCGGAGTCCAACGGTGCAGTCTCAGCTCACTTCAACCTCTGCCTCCTAGGTTCAAACGATTCTGCCGCAGCCTCCCAAGCAGCTAGGACTACAGGCATGCGCCACTATGCCTGCAGAGCCACCAGGGGGCGCCAGAGCCCCGCGCAAAGCGGCTGCCACAAAGCGGCCGCCACCGCGCGCCTGCACCCGCAGAACCCGCAGCCTGGGACTGCGGTCAAGCCCCGCCCTGGGGAGCTCGCGTGCCCCACGTTGATCCCGGGTCAGGGGTAGGGACGGCGGAGGTAACTGGGTTGTACATCCTCTGCGGAGCTATTAGGGCCTCAATTACCGGGATTGGAAGTGAATAATTATCTCATGGGCCTCAGGCCACTGAGTCACTTCCCCTGGAAACCAGATTCCCAGGGCTGGCGGAAGAGGGGGCGGCTCGCAGGCTGAGGCGGGGAGGTGCGGAGGGGGAGGCGCTGGGAGTGGGCAGGCGCTGGGGGAGGGGTGCGCAGCGGCCGCTGTTTTTGGTTAAGATCAGAATTGGGGAGCCTGGGTGTAAATTGCTGCTGGGCCACTTACCAGCCGTGTGACTTAGGGAAGTCACTTCGCCTTTCTGTGCCTCAGTTTCCTTCTCTGTCAAGTGGGGGAAAACAAAATTCTCTCCTTAGATTGTCATAATCCACCTAAACTAAGCCCTCAGAGCAGTGCTTGGCACGTAATCCTCTAATTCGTTGATCACTCAGAATTATTAATTAGGCCAGGCGAGGTGGCTTTTAATCCCAGCACTTAGGGAGGCCAAGGCATATGGATCACCTGAGGTCAGGAGTTTGAGACCAGACTGGGCAACATGGGGAAACCCTGTCTCTACTAAAAATACAAAAAAATTAGAGCCAGGTGCGGTGGCTCACGCCTGTAATCCCAGCACTTTGGGAGGCCAAGGCAGGTGGATCACGAGGTCAGGAGTTCAAGATCAGCCTGATTAATATGGTGAAACCCTGTCTCTACTAAAAATACAAAAATTAGCAGGAGTGGTGGCGCATGCCTGTAGTTCCAGCGACTCAGTAGGCTGAGGGAGGAGAATTGCTTGAACCCAGGAGGTAGAGGTTGTGGTGAGCCGAGATTGCGCCACTGCACTCCAACCTGGGCAACAGAGCAAGACTCCGTCTCGAAAAACAACAACAGAAAATTGGCCAGGCGTGGTGACTCATGCCTGTAATCCCAGCTACTTGGGAGGCTGAGGCATGAGAATTGCTTGAACCCAGGAGGCAGAGATTATGTGAGCCAAGATCCAGCCACTGCCCTGCAGTCTGGGTGACAGAGCAACCTGTCTCCAAAAGAAAGAAAAGAACATTAATTAATCATTAATTCAGTGTCATTAATTCTGTGATGACCATCATTTTGTATGATCACTTGGGCTCAGTAGGTGGTTGAGAGGTAGGGCTCTGCAGTGAGGCCAGTCTTTAGTCCATACCATTTTCTCCATCACCAGCTGTGTGACGTGGACATATCACTTCACCACCCTGTGCCTCAGTTCCCTCATCTGACAAATGGGAAAATGAAGAGCAAACCCTTCATTTGGGGTGAGAGAGATAAGGCCTGTGATGTTCTCAGCGTGGCTCTCGCTTCCATAAATGGAGTCCAGACTGTAAATACTGTTCATGCTTTTCTTAGGCAAGGACTTGTGGCAATTTTAGCTTCTAAGGCACTGGGAGGACAGAAAATGGAATCGAAGCCAAGGGAAGGAAGCGGAGGGAGAGATGGCATCAGGCACCTGAGCTCAGCAGATCAGACCCTGAGCCCAGGAATCTGCCGTGGGAGTTCGGCCCTCCCAGGAGAGGAAAGGAAGGACTCAGTAACATAATTCTCTTCTGGCCTGGGGCAGAGGTATGTTGACCAAGGGGGACCATTTCCTGAGCCCTCTTGGTCTTCATTGGACCCTAATGGGTGGGGAAAGAGTTGGTTGGACCCCTTCGCCCAGGCTTCCGGAGTTCTGTGTTAATTATTGATTGCTGGGTAACAAATTACTCCCACGTTTACTGGCTTAAAACAGCAAACCTTTATTATCTCATACGGTTTTAGGAATTGACATGCGGTCTGACTTAGTGTGTAGTTCAGGGCCTCTCACTCATGAGATTGTAGTCCAAAACATGGGCTGGTGGCAGGCACCCGCAGTCCCAGCTCCTCGAGAAGCTGATTCAGGAGGATTGTTTGAGGCCAGATGTTCAAGGCTATAGTGCACGATGATCGTGCCTGTGAGTGGCCATTGCACTCCAGTCTGGGCAATGTAACAAGACCCTGTCTCTTAAATAAATAAACAAACAAACAAAAATGGGCTAGGACTGTTCTGATCTGGGGCCCAACTGGGGCTGAATGATTCACTTCCAGGATGGTCGGAAGTGATGGTTTCAGTCCTGGCTGTTGCCAGGAGGTCTCTGTTCCTTGCTAGTTGTTTGCAGCAAGCCTCAGTTCCTCCTCACATGGGCCTCCGTAAAGCGACTTGGGTGTCCTTAAGACATGGTGGCTGGCTTTTCCCAGAGTGGACAGCTCAAGAGAGTACAAAGAGAAGCCTAAATGCTTCTTATGATGCAGTCTCAGAAGTCACACAGTGTCACTTCACTGTAGTCCCTTTGTTAGAAATGAGTCATTAAGGCCGGACACTGTGGCTCACGCCTGTAATCCCAACACTTTGGGAGGCCAAGGTAGGCAGATCACCTGAGGTCAGGAGTTCGAGACCATCCTGGCCAACATGGTGAAACCCCATCTCTACTAAAAATACAAAAACTAGCAGAGCATGGTGGCGTGCGCCTGTAGTCCCAGCTACTCGGGAGGCTGAGGCAGGAGAATTGCTTGAACCCGGGAGATGGAGGTTGCAGTGAGCCAAGATCGCTCCACTGTACTCCAGCCTGGGCAACAGAGCAAGACTCCATGTCAAAAACAAAAAGATGGGGCAGAAGAGAGATGGAGAGTGTCAGCATGTCAGCAATGGGGGTAAGGCTGGTTTAGGTTTGGTGGGTGGTCAGGCACCTCCAGGGAATGAAGGAAGTGAGAGTAGACAGCTGGGGCATGGTGGCTCACGCCTGTAATCCCAGCACTTTGGAAGGCCATGGCAGGCAGATTGCCTGAGGTCAGGAGTTTGAGGCCAGGTCAACATGGTGAAACCCTGTCTCTACTAAAAATACAAACATTAGCTGGGCATGGTGCCTTTCGCTTGTAATTCCAGCTTCTCAGGAGGCTGAGGCAGAAGAATCACTTGAACCCAGGAAGCAGTGGAGGCTGCAGTGAGCCAAGATTGAGCCACTGCACACCAGCCTGGGCAACAGAGCGAGATTTTGTCTCAAAAAAAAAAAAAGAAAAAAAGGAACACCTGGTCAAAGGGCATTCTGGGCATAGGGAACAGCCAGTGCTCAGGCCTTGGAGTGGAGCGTGAAGGTGAGTTTGAGGAACAGCCAGGAGGAGCCCAGGGTGCTGCAAGTGGCTTTGATATCGGTCAGCACCCTTCAAATTCACTGAAGGCCACTAGGGACAATGTCCTACACAATGTCATCTCCCTTCACCCAATTACTGTCAGGCCTATTTGACAAGCCAGAGACACTGAGGCTCAGACAGTGGCAGCCTCTGGCTGGAGGCAAGAGGAGACCTTTGGAAGTCACACTCAATGCCGTGATGGGAACTTGGGCATGGGAAATACCAACAGCAGCCAGTGCCCAGCTGGGGGCCAAGCCAGGTCCCCGGGCCCCCTCCTTGCCTGTGACCCAGGCCTGGAGAAGCACATTTTACAGATGCGGATACCAAGGCCTCCACTCCGGCTGGTGACCCTGGGCAAGATCTTTGCTCTCAAGCCTCAATGGCTGCATCTGTAAAAGGGGTGTGAAGTTCTGTTGGCTACAGGGCTGGTCTCTATGGCAACTCCTCTTCACAACCCTCAAGGGACATGGGACTTTCACACCCAATCACAGATTATAAACAACATTTTTTTTTTTTGAGATGGAGTCTCACTCTGTCACCCAGGTTGGAGTGCAATGGAGCAATCTTGGCTCACTGAAACCTCTGCCTCCCAGGTTCAAGCAATTCTCCTGCCTCAGCCTGCCGAGTAGGTGGGATTACAGACATCCACCACCATGCCCGGCTATTTTTTTTTTTTTAAGATGGGGTTTCACCATGTTAGTCAGGCTGGTCTTGAACTCCCAATCTCAGGTGATCCGCCTGCCTTGGCCTCCAAAGTGCTTGGATTACAGGCGTGAGCCACCACGCCTGGGGTTTTTTTTTTTTTTTTTTTAAATTAAAGATGGTGTTTCACCGTCATGGCCAGGCTGGTCTTGAACTCCTGACCTCAGGTGATCCACTCACCTTGGTCTCCCAAAGTGCTAGGATTACAGGTGTGAGCCACTGCGCCCGGCGGCTATTTTTTTTTTTTTTAGACAGAGTCTTACTCTGTCACCCAGGGGGGAGTGCAATGGTGCGAGCTCATTATAACCTCTGCCTCCCAGGTTCAAGCAATTCTTCCTGCCTCAGCCTACCAAGTAGCTGGGATTACAGGTGCCTGCCACCATGCCCAGTTAATTTTTGTATTTTTCGTAGAGATGGGGTTTCAGCATGTTGACCAGGCTAGTCTCAAACTCCTGACCTCAGGTGATCTGCCCGCCTCTGCCTCCCAAAGTGCTGGGATTATAGGCGTAAGCCACCGTGCCTGGCCTATATTCAACATTCTTTATCAATTTGCTGTGTAGAAGTACCTTCCCCACCTCCCAAGCCATTAATGTAAGTTTTCTCATCAAATTCTCCCCCACAACCCAGTGGGGTCAGTTCTGTCACTGTCCCTATTTTCCAGATGAGGAAACTGAGCCCCATAGAATCTATGTGACTGCTCAGCTAGGAGATACAGAACAGAGAATTCTAAACCTGTCTGGGTGACCCCAGAGTCTTCATGCTTTATTACAGGTTCCCCTTAAACAATAGTGTTCTGTCCTTTAAGTGGAAGAGACTCTGGGGGTATTGATTTAAGTACCTCAGTTTTCTTATCATAAAATGAAAATAGTAATATTAATAATACAACAACCCCAGGGCCATTGTAAAGATGTTTTTTTTTGAGACGGAGTTTCGCTCATTGCCCAGGCTGGAGTGCAATGGCACCATCTCAGCTCACTGCAACCTCGGCCTCCTGAGTTCAAGCGATTCTCCTACCTCAGCCTCATGAGTAGCTGGAATTACAGGCACCACCACACCCACCTAATCTTTTTTGTATTGTTAGTACAGACTGGTTTCTCCATGTTGGCCAGGCTAGTCTCAAACTCCCTACTGTGCCCAGCCTTGTAAAGATTAAAGGAGTTAACATATGTAAAATGTCCAGAGCCCTGCTGTCCAGCACAGTAGCCAGTAGCCACTTACATTTTAATTAATTAACATTAAATAAAGTGGCTGGGCCAGGGAGTGGCTCATGCCTGTAATCCCAGCACTTTGGGAGGCCGACGTGGGCAGATCACTTGAGGTTAGGAGTTTGAGACCAGCCTGACCAAACATGGTGAAACCCCATCTCTACTGAAAATACAAATGTTAGCTGGGCATGGTGGCGCTCGCCTGCAATTCTAGCTACTCAGGAGGCTGAGACAGGAGAATCACTTGAACCCAGGAGGTGGAGGCTGCAGTGAGCCAAGACTGTGCCACTGCACTCCAGCCTGGGCAACAGAGCTATACTCTGTCCCACCTGCCATCAAAATTAAATAAAGTTCCAAATTCAGTTCCTTAGTAACACTAACCCCATTTCAAATACTCAATTATATTAACCTTATTGTTATTATTATTTTTTTTCAAAAAAATAGAGGCCGGGCTTGGTGACTCACACCTGTAATCCCAGCACTTTGGGAGGTGAAGGTGGGCGGATCACCTGAGGTCAGGAGTTGAAGACCAGCCTGCCCAATATGGTCAAACCCCGTCTCTACTAAAAGTATAAAAAATTAGCCTGCTTGGTGCTGGGTGCCTGTAATCCCAGCTACTCAGGAGGCTGAGGCAGGAGGATCACTTGAACCCAGGAGATGGAGGTTGCAGTGAGCCAAGATCACACCACTGTACTCCAGCCTGGGTGACAAGAGTGAAACTCTGTTTCTAAATTAATAAATAAGTAAAATGGAGATGGGCTGTCACTATGTTGCCCAGGCTGGTCTTGAACCCCTGGGCTCTAGCGATCTGCTCACCTCGGCCTCCCAAGGTGCTGAGATTACATGCATGAGCCACAGTGTCTGGCCATATTACCCTTATTATCATTCATCTCATGAATATCCTATTATTTCATATTTACTCTTATACTATCATTATTTTAATATAAAATATATTAAATATTTATAGATTTGTTATATTTATAGCATATGTATATTTATAATCCTAGATGTCTTACTATTATTGTTATATTTATTATTACTATTAGTATCCTATTGTTATTCACATTCACTATTAATTCTATAACAGCTAACAATAAGTATTATTAATCAAACCAGTTAACTCTTGTTACATTATTATATTGATCACTATTAGCCCTTTTATTATTAAATAATAATAAATTAATTTATTATTAATCCTGTACTAACTTAAAATTTATGTATTTTTAAAATTTATTTTATTGGCTGAGTGCGGTGACTCATGCCTGTAATCCTTTGGGAGGCCGAGGTGGGTGGATCGCAAGGTCAGAAGTTCAAGACCACCCTGGCCAACACGGTGAAACCCTGTCTGTACTAAAAATACAAAAGTTAGCTGGGCATGGTGGCAGATGCCTGTAATCCCAGCTACTCAGGAGGCTGAGGGAGGAGAATCACTTGAACCTGGGTCGGAGAGGTTGCAGTGAGCTGAGATCCCAACATTGCACTCCAGCCTGGATGACAGAGTGACACTGTCTCAAAAAAATTTTTTATTTAATTTTTAATGGTACCTATTTTATTTTTTTGAGACAGAGTCTTGCACTGTCACCCAGCTGGGCAGGAGTGTGGTGGCAGGATCTCGGCTCACTGCAACGTCCACCTCCCAGGTTCAAGCGATTATCCTTGCCTCAGCCTCCCAAGTAGCTTTGATTACAGGTGCCCACCACCACACCCAGCTAATTTTCTATTTTTAGTAGAGATGGGATTTCACTATTGGCCAGCCTCATTTCAAACTCCTGACCTCGTGATCCACCCGCCTCAGCCTCCCAAAGGGCTGGGATTACAAGTATGAGCCACCGTGCCTGGCAAATTTATTTTATTTTATTATTGTTGTTTATTTATTTGTTTTAGAGACTGGGTCTTGCTTTGTTGCCTGGGCTGGAGTATGTAGTACCATCATAGCTTACTGCAGCCTCGACCTCCTGGACTCCAGCAATCCTTAAGCTTCAGCCTCCCCAGTAACTGGGACCACACAGATACATCATCACACCCAGCTAATTTTTGTATTTTTTTTAATAGAGGTGGGGGTTTCATTTTATTGCCCAGGCTGGTCTCAAACTCTTGTGCTCAAGTGATCCTCCTGCCTTGGCCTACCAAAGTGTTGGGATTCAGGCATGAGCCACCATGCCTGGCTTACTTTTTTCTTTTTTTGAGACGAGGTCGCCCTCTGTCGCTGAGGCTGGCGTGCAGTGGCGCGATCTTGGCTCACTGCAACCTCTGCCTCCCGGGTTCAAGCAATTTTCCTGCCTCAGCCTCCAGAGTAGCTGGCATTACAGGCGCCCACCACCATGCCCAGCTAATTTTTTTGTGTTTTTTATAGGGACGGGGTTTCACTATGTTGGCCAGGCTGGTCTCAAACTCCTGACCTCAGGTGATCCACCCGTGTTGGCCTCCCAAATTGCTGGCATTACAGGCATGAGCCATTGGGCCCAACACTTTTTGAATTTTTTTTTTTTTTTTTTTTGAGACAGAGTTTTACTCTTTTTGCCCAGGCTGGAGTGCAGTGGCACGATCTTGGCTCACCGCAATCTGCAACTCCTGGTTCAAGCTATTCTCCTGCCTCAGCCTCCTAAGTAGCTGGGATTACAAGTGCCCACCACCACGCCTGGCTAATTTTTGTATTTTTAGTAGAGACAAGGTTTTGCCATGTTGACCAGGCTTGTCTTGAACCTCAGGTGATCCATCCGCCTCAGCCTCCCAAAGTGCTAGAATTACAGGCATGAGCCACCGTGCCCAACCTTGAATTTTTATGAGTACATAGTAGGTGTGTATATTTATGGGGTATGTGGGCTATTTTGATACAGGCATGCAATGTGTTAATAAGAATCACATTAGGGTAAATGAGCTATCCATCACTACAAGCACATATCATGTATTTGTGTTTGTATTAGTTAACTTCTGTTGTTATTAAAATTATTATGAATACTAATTGCTAACATGAATATTAATAGCATTGATCATTATTAATTTACTGCTATTGTGTTGTAATTGTTATTAATCCTGCGAGTCTCCAGCTTTCTGGAACTTGGCCAGCAGGAGGTGTTGGCGTTTTTCACTGCAGGGAAGAAGGGTGGTTGGACCTGTTCCCCTAAGGGGGCCTGGCTTGTGTCCAGGAGCTACTGATCAGTCGTGGGAATTCGAATAACCCTTTCTCTCCTTGGCCCCAGTGACCTGCAGGGTGGGAAGAGCCACAGCTGGCTGGCCTCCCAGTGGCGACGAGGGCCTCGCTGTGCTCGCGGCAGCGGCGCTCTCAAATCTAGGGCACGGTGATGGGAAGGTTATTTGCTGGAATCCCTTTGCCTTTCCAAGGGAAAACAAATACAAAAAGTGAGAAGTCTGCGAGTCTCAGTGAGCACCAAAACAAGAAACTGAACTCCGGTGGGGACACAGGTGAGAAGCAACTAAGCAAGGAAGGAAACCAGTTTGTGCCGCCGAGAAATCTGGCAGGGGAGAAGGCTTGAACTGTGATTAAAAAGGGGAAGAACCGCAAGTCCCAGTTTAAGTCAGCGGAGCTGCTGTCTGGGCAGTGAGAGGGAAAGTGCTTGTGGCTGGCAGATTTCAGCAGCCATTTGGCATTGACTGGGTACCGGGCTGCTGTGTGGGTGCCGCCGGGCTGCTGTGTGGGTGCCGCCTGGCAGCTGCATGGCAACAGACAAATAACTGTTTTCTCTTGGCCTCAGTGTCCCCAAGTATAAGAAAGTGATCAAATTATATGGGGTAATCCATTCAGACTTTTTATTTTTTGAGATGGAGTCTTGCTCTGTCTCCCAGGGTAAGTGCAGTGATATGATCTCGGGTCACTGCAGCCTCTGCCTCCCGGGTTCAAGCAATTCTTCTGCCTCAGCCTCCCCAGTAGCTGGGACTACAGGCACGTACCACCTTACCCAGCTAATTTTTGTATTTTTAGTAGAGATGGGTTTTCACCATGTTGGCCACGCTGGTCTCAAACTCCTGACCTCAGGTGATCTACTGGCCTCAGCCTCCCAAAGTGCTGGGATTACAGGTGTGAGCCACTGCACCCAGCCTCCTTGAGACTTCATTGACACTCCCCCACCCCACCCCTCTTCCCACATCCTCAGAAGCTGTATGAACAGCTTGAATCCCACGCCCAACAGGTCCTTCTGCTCACAACCCTCCATGGCACCCAGCTGCCCTCAAAATATTCCCAATGTCCCCACCAGGACCTTCAAAACACCATGTGATGGGCCTACCTTTGAAACATCATCTCTTATCAGTATAGGTGTCACCGCTGCCTTTATGACTTTCTTCTAATGCACCAAATGTATTCCCACCTCAGCACCTTTGCACATGCTGTTTCTTTGGCCTGGAATGCTCTTCCCTCAGATGTTATAGTGCCTGGATCCTTCTTGTCATGGGGGGGGCTCTAAGCTCACATGTTAGTTCCTCAGGTGTCCTTCCTGAGCCCCAGATCTAAGATATCCCCTTCCCAATCTCCATCCCATAACTGTTTTGTCATTCCGTAAGTGATCCCACTACTTATTCGTGCCTTATGTCCCCTCACCAGAATATCAGCTCCACGCAGGCAGGGATATTTGTGGTGTTCACTGCTGTGTTCCCAGAGCCTAGAACAATGCTTGGCGCAAAGTAGTTATTTCATACCTATGTGCTGAAAGCAGATTTTTGTGGCCCTTGTCTTCAAGGTCATTGGACACCAGGAATCCTATAGCAGGCCAGCTCCCTTCCCCCATCTACTTGGAGCCTGGAAATCCCCACCTTCTGGGGAACCCCTTCCTGTAGCTCGAAGGCCAGGACTCCCGGCTTTAACACAGAGTGCTTCCTGGAGCCAAGTCTCGAGCTAACTGGTTTAATGCATTAACTCACTTAATTCTTACTGCCAGGAGAGTGGGTACACATTATTTCCATTTCATAGGCAAGGAAGTGGAGGTACGGAGAAGTCAAGTCATTTGCCCGGGTAGGAAGAGGGGGAGGCAGTGGAATGGAGACACTTGCTGCCCGGGAAGGCCCTCCAAGCTGGGGGCGTGGGCGGCTAGTTTCCTGTTGGGGGAGGGGGGAAAGGGTAGACATTCCTCCCTCCCCGCCCTCCCACGTGTTGGGGGAGAGGCTGAGAGCATGCCCCACTCCGGACTAGGGGGAACCCCACTGTCCGTCTCGGTTCCTCACGAGGCCGTGGGGAAAATGTAAGTAGCTCGGAGGCTGGCAGGGGGGTGGGCGCAGAGGCCACGGGAGCCAGCGGTCCGAGAGGGCTTCCCTGGAGAAAGATGCACCCCTCCTAGAGTTGGGGGACAGGACAGGTGGCCGGAGGGAGGCTGCTTTATACCGGCACCAGCTGTAGCAAAGGCAAAGCTGAGGGCTGGGGGCAGAACCCCAATCCGGGGGCTGGGGCCGTGGCGGATCGGCTCAGCATGATCGCAGATAGTCAGGGCGGAGCAGGGCTGGGCTGTCTCCCTCCGGCGATGATGAAAGCCTGGGTCGCTATTGCACGACCCAGCTCTGCGGGCACTGATAAGACCCCGCAGGAGGGAGTCGGTAGAGACGAGCCACTTGGAGGTCATACCTCTCGACCCTGCCCTCCCTAGGCCCCGCCCCTTCATCTGACCCCGCCTCCAGGCTCTGAGGTACCCGGTGGCCTACTGGCATTGAGTGGGTGAGGCTAGGTTCGCCCCGCCCCTTCGATCTTCCCTTCTTTAGGCTGTGAGACACGGAATCGAGTGGGCACGTGGTGGGCGTGACTTCTCAAGGCCCCGCCTCTTACCTGGCTTGAGCTAGGAGAGGCCTCAGATCCGGTCAGCAGCAGACTAGCGGGATTGGTAGGCGGGACCAGTCCAGGCTCCGCCCTCATGTCCCGCCCCACCGGCTGAGTCTCCAGCTAGTAGGCGGCCAGGGGCGTGACTCCTGGTGGCCCCGCCCCTGCCCCGCCCCTTTCGCGACCGCCCTCCCCCGCCAGGCTCAGCTTGCGCTGCCGATACCTCTTTACATAACGGCGCAGGGCGGCATGGGTCCGGGCCACCGCCTCCGCCCGGCTGCCCGTCCGGACTGTCGCGGCCCGCGGTGGCGACGGCGGCGGCTGCAAAGTTTCCCAGGCGGCGGCGGCCCGGGGGCGCATCCTCCCGCAACTGTCAAGCGCTGGCGGCGGAAATGATGAGGCGCTGGCCATTTTCCGAGCCTGGGTTTCCTGCCTGAGCTCCGCTCCTGCGAGCCGCGAGCAAGAAGCCGGCGCGCGGGAGAGGACGCTCCCGGGGCAGGGGCCCACCCTCCCCCTCGGGATTTCGGGGGCCCAGGGGCGCACGACGCCATGGGCCGGCCGGGCCCGGAGCCCCTGTCTCTCAGGTGAGTCCGCCTTTGTCGGCGCTGTCCTCCTCCGGGGCCGAGAGGGCTTTCGTGGGGGAAGGGAAGGCCCCGTGTCCAGTTCTGCCCGGGCTCTGCGCGTCACCCCCTGCCCAAAATACTGCCCTGCGGCTCAGATGGAGGCGTTCCGGGGTGACGGCTCCCAGCACCTGCGACCCCCCCCCAGCTACCACCCCCACGTACACACGTGCTGGGGAGAGCGTTGGGGTAGCTGAGGCCGTGGGAGCCGGGAGAGGGCATCGCTGACGCCCCCAGCCCACCCTACAGCAGCCTCGCCGGTTGGGGGCGGCCCTCTCCTCAACTTGAGCCTGGGGAGGAGCGGTCAGCGGTCATCCATTGCCACCTTGAAAGTGAAAGTAGTCAAACTGAGGCTGTGAACACAGATGAGCCCTTGGGTGTGGGGGCAGCGGGGGAGGATGCGCCGGCCCCTCCCCACCCCCATTCCGGGCCATGTGGCTAAGAGGGTAGCGCCCTGATTCAGGAAGCCCCTCTCCCCAGTCCCTGCACAGCCGAGGTGGGCCGGGCCAGGCCCCCGTATGCTGCTGAATTGGGCGGTTCACCAGGACTAGGGGTCCCAGAGACAGGTTTCTGGGACTGATCCTCTCACACCTCCGACCTGGGGTTCCCTGGGAATACCCCGACCGAAAAACGTCAGAAGGGGGTGTTGGTCTTCTAGATCCTGACGACTGGGAGGGTATTTCAGAGGCCTCTGATGCCTGGTGCAGAAATCCCCTCCCCTCCCTGCCTCCTTCCCTCCCTCCGGGGGAGCTTTGTTTTGAGGGAGGGGACTGCATTTGAGGAACCGGAGAGGAGGGTCTGCCTGCTTGTCCCGCTTTATTTTCTTTAGTTTCCTCGTTCTCCTGTTTCTCTTCCCCATTCCCAACCACAATTGATGTAGGTGAGGAGGTCACTGCCTGCAGCTGGGGGCCCCTCCAGGGAGGGGTACGGCCAGGCTGGGCTGAGTGGGAGGAAGTGAAATCCGGTGGGGGATTCGGAGCAAAGGCCCGGGCAAAGCGGTGTGGGCAGGGCCAGCTTTCGTGGCAGGAGGGCCTAGATCTGACCCACGGCCCCTCATCAGGGAGATGACAGTTCCCTCACACCAGCCAGCAGCCAGGCCTCAAGGCTCCTGCCAGGGCAGTGGGAGTGTGGGTCTCCAGGGATGCAGGCACATGTTGTGTCTGGGTTTCCCATCACTGACCTGGCCACTCTGGAGGCTCCTCTGGACCTGCCCTCGTGGAGGGAGAGCCGGCAGAGGCCACCTGGCCAGGCTGGGCTTGGGGGATCAGAGCTTGGGCCCACTGAGGGAAGTTGGAAGGGTTTTTAGTGCACTTTTCCTGAGCTTGTTCCCACAGCCCCACTCAGGGAGAGAAAATCCTTCTGAGCCAATGGGTGAGCATTCTTAGAACTTTTGAGAGTCCCTATGGGCCACAGAGCGGCCAGCTGGGAAGGGGCTGACCCAGAGCATCAGCAGCTGGGGGCTCAGGGCCTGCAGGGGCTCAGCAGGAAGCGGAGGAGGATAGTGAGGAGGGTCCTGGAGACTGCACTTCGCTGCCCCCACAGCCTCCATTCAGCTGAAGGCATGGGCAAGTGATTTGTGAACCTCAGTTTCCCCCTTTTATAAAACAGGGTAATAACAGGTTTGCAGTGGAGATTTAATGAGCCAGTATGTAACGAGCACCTGCTGCCTGGCAAAGAGAAAAGATTAAGTTGCAGGTGGTGGTGGTGCTTTTATCATCGCCTTCGTGAGTGTTATTGTTATTGGCTGTGAGTTGTTCCTCCTGCAGTCTCCCTTGAGCATCTGTTGCACACATAGCACTGGAGTGTCTTGGGTGTTTGGAAGCAGAATTTTGAAGATCTGGTCACTTCCTTAGCCAGGAGGCCTTGCTGAACTGCCCCATCTCAGTTTCCTTATCTGTGAAGTGGGTATGCTAATAGCACCTACTTCTTAGGGTCATGGGAACCATGAATGAATGAATTCACAGAGTCTAGAATGGCTGGGTCAGGAGGAAGAGAAGTTGCCTTGGGGCTGGGATGATCTTTTTTGCTGTGGATGTTAGCTCTGCTGGCTTTCCTTCCTCCTCCCTCTCACCCCCATGCCTCTCAAACCTGGGCCTGATGCTCCTCCTCTGATAAATAGAACTTTTGAGTGGAAATCAAATCCCGTAGGACTGCTAAGTCCTTGGATTTCTGGGTCCCGCTGTGCCACCCCGGATATTCTCCATATCCTAGGTGGAGCGGAGCTGGAGGCACTTGGAGGGACCTCCTAACCGCCAGTCCCAGTGCCACCTGTCTCGGGTGAGGGGAGACCAGGTGCCCTCCTCAGCCAGGGTGGGGAGGGTCATTGAAGGGGTCTCGGGGACATGGTAGGGAGCTTTCCCTCAGTCTGGGCCAATACAGCTCCTTTCACTGAAAACGCCTTTGGGGCCCAGTTTACATGACCACACACCCTTCTGAGGGCTAATGTTCACGAGGGTCTCCCATTGCTGGGAATCTTTGGGTTGGTCACTTAACCTCTCCAAGGCAATTGAGACAGCATCTGTGAAAGGCTTGAACAGCTATAGCACTTGCTGTGACAGCACATAAAGCACTGAGTGCTGAGCCTGGCACTCAATTAACAATAGTAGATATTACTGTTATTATTAAAACCAGAGTCTTTTCCTGTTGAATTCCCACTTCCCCCTGGTAGCAGTATGGGCTTTGGTGCCAAATCGGGCTCTACTGGCTTCCAGGTATGAGGTCCTAGGCAGGTAACCTGGCTTCTCTGGTCTGAGCCTCGCCTGCCTAATGGAAGCCAAGAGTTCCAGGCTCCCCAGGGTGGCTGCGTGAAGTACAGCATCTGGACTGGGACTGTGTTGGCTGTACTTGCTCTGGCTGTGTGATCTTGGGCAGGTCCCTTAACCTCTCTGAGGCACAGGTCTTTTTGTCTATGAAATGGGGGTGTTGCCAACTCCCTGTTAGGGTGGTTTTGAGAAGAGGAGGCATGCACAGTGCCCAGCATGCAGTTGGCACTCAATAAGTGCAAGCCATTCCTGTTGATGCCAATAGGGGCTGGCACTTAATTGCCAGGTTTCCTGGGAAAACAGTCCCCAGGGGCTCGCGGGCATTCAGCATGTTTGACGAGGTGGAGCAGGAAGCCGCTTCTGTCTGGCAGACCGGAGACGCCTGCCTCGGCGAGTCCAGAGGGGCAGTGCCAGCTGCTCATTCCCCGCAAGACCCCATTCCTCACTGCCCACCCTTCCCGAGGAAACTGAGGCGGGCAGGCTGCCCAGGGGAAGTAGCTCAGCTGGGGTCACTTGCTGAGTCAGGCCTTATTGGACCCAGGAGTCCTGTACCCCAGCACCCCAGCTCTCTAGCTCCCCAGCTCCCCAGCTTTCCAGGGCTTGAGATCCCTTGGAGACTGGGCAGGTCCTGAGGCCTGGCAGCAGGACCAGGGCCACCGCTGGACATCTGTTCAATGGGGCCCTGCCGCCGGGGTGACCAGCGCCCTTCTACCAGGGCTCTGGGGTTCCACTGGCCACCACTGGACATCTTTCCTCCCAGCAGGGGCAAAGGACACTTCCCCAGGGGAACAGATCGTCCTGGCAGACCCCCCGCCCCGCCCCAGCCGGAAATCCAGCTGCTGAGCAGTTGGATAGAAGATTTTTCCTCCCACGCCACCCTGTCAGGGGTCAGTCAATGGGGCTGGGCCACAGGCTTCCTTGTGAGCCAGGCCTGGAGCCCCTGGGGGCCCACCCGGATATGACCCCCCCACCATCCTGGCTGGCCAGCAGGGAGCCGACTGCTGCCTAGGACATGTGTCCTCAGGGAGGCCTGGGAGGGAGGAAGTCTGTGTCCTGCTCACAGGGGCTGCCTCACAGGGCACCCGATGGGGGGCCCCAGCTGGGGGACTGGGAATGTGATCAATCAGGAAGGTGGACACACAAGGGGACCACTGACATGGGATCTGCCCTTTCAGAGCTCACACACTGGTATCACCTCAAGGAGGAGAGGCCCAGAGAGGGCAGTGTCTGCTGGGAGAGGCGAGGGAATTGACGGCGTACACATGTCCCTCCTGATGTCCCCAAGCAGCACATGGGAAGGAGGTTCACCAGAGGCTGCCCTCCTAGGGTCTCACCTGTCTGCCTTCAACCCAGAGGCAATGAAAGGAGGAAGCCACGGCCTTGGGATGGGGAGGTGGGATTCTGACAGTTCTGCCTCTCCATGGGGAGACAGTTCCTGGCTTTCCCTACCTCCTGAAACCTAGCTGGGGTGGTGGCTGGGATGTCAGGCTGGCGGTGTGGACAGAGGAAGCCAGAGGACATTTCCTGTTCTGGCAGACTGTGCTGGCCTGATAAATGTCCCCAGGCACAAGGTGACCCCAGCAAGGGTACATCAGTGCCCTGCCGGCCGCCCTGTGGCCTGGGGTAGAACATACCTCTTGGCCTCCCCAGGGTCCCCACCTTTGCCCCACGCTTCCCGTGGGCATCTCTGCATCTGGCAATTTGAATGCTGTGAAAGGGCAGTGGGCCGCCTGCCAGGCAGTGTGTGTCAGAATCCCACAACTCTCTGGGCCTCCTTAGGCCATGGGGTCTGGGCTTCTGGAGCAGTTAGTGCTAGGCATGGGGAAGATAGAAATGTTCCCTGTGGCCTGGATTCAACCTGGAGGCCTCCCTGGAGGAAGTATCCCCTCTGAAGGTGTGAGACTTCCTACCTGTGTCTGTGAACTGGGGCAGGGGAGAGTGGAGGCTCTGGACTGACCCAATTTAACTTCATTTACTACACTTTAAGAAATCTTCCCCAGGCTGGGTGCAGTGGCTCACACCTGTAATCCCAGCACTTTGGAAGGCCAAGGTGGGAGGATCACTTGAACCCAGGAGTTTGAAACCAGCCTGGGCAATATAGTGAGACCTTGTCTCTACAAAACAACAACAACAAAAAACTGAGCATGGTGGCACACTCCTGTGGTCCCAGATATTCAGGAGGATTGCTTAAACCCAGAAGGTCGAGCTTGCAGTGAGTAAGCTGTGATCACGCCACTACACTCCAGCCTGGGTGACAGTCAGACCTGTCTCAAGAAAAAAAAAAAAAAATCCTCCCCAAGCCTCAGCAGGGGGAATTCCCACCATGGATAAAGGCTTTCTTTGAATGTGGGCCTGATCATTTAAAGGAAAATTTTAGGCTGGGCGTGGTGGCTCACGCCTGTAATCCAAGCACTTTGGAGGCCAAGGCAGGCGGATCACCTGAGGTTGGGAGTTCAAGACCAGCCTGACCAACATGGTGAAACCCTGTCTTTAAAAAAAAAAAGGAAAATTTTAGCTTCCCCCAA
>CAUYLG010042637.1:0-23345 GCA_963573385.1 Cacajao melanocephalus | reverse complement strand
TGGATAATACGGTGAAACCCCGTTTCTACTAAAAATACAAAAAATTAGCCGGGCGTGGTGACACATGACTGTAGTCAACTACTTGGGAGGATGAGGCAGGAGAGTCACTTGAACCCGGGAGGCATAGGTTGCAGTGAGCCGAGATCCTGCCACTATACTTTAGCCTGGGTGACAGAGCGAGACTCCGTCTCAAAAAAAAAAAAAAAAAAAAAAAAATTAGTGGTGGTTCTCAGACTAAGAACAAACTCATGGAGTAGATACTCTGTACCTCTTCCATTCTTGAAGCCTCATGTCTTTAGTTATATGGTTTCAGAAAAACTTAAGTCACTTTTACACATTGTTGTTTTGTTATCTAGTTCGAGATTGACGTAGTAAATACTGCGTAGTTTGAAGTACGTTAGCGCAAGTATTCTTAGAACCTCGTAAATCAGGTCTAATTAAATGCATCCTTACAGTATGTCAAGTTCTTAGCAGAGATAATACATTTACAAGCTTGTTTGTATTTCATGTGGAAATGACAATGGGGTCAAGAGTATTTTCTATCATGAGGTTGCAAGAAAATGACATGGAGGAACATGGAAGGATGACAGAGAATCAAACAGAAGTATGAGAATGTGCATGTCTGCCTTTTTCACAATGTTATAGGAAAAGTGTTAAATACTTCATTGCTGTGTAATGTGAGCTATAATGTTGTCAGATGCTTTTAGCAGATTGACAAAAAGTCCTCTTGTAGTCGTAATTTGGTGAGATTTTGTCTGCCTTTATACATATGGATGTTGAATTTTTGAATGCATTTTTCTGCATTTATTGAGATTATCATATGATTTATTTTTCTTAAACTGCTAACATGGTGAATTACAATGCTTGATTTTTAAGTAGTAAAATAACTTCGCATTCCTGGAATAAAACCTACGTGACCATGATTTATTTTCCTTTTTGTATATTACTACACTTCCTTTGTTCATACTTTGCTAGAGGTTTTTACATCTATATTCATGAGATAATTTGGTAATTGGCCTGTGAGTTTCTCTACTCATCATGTATTTGTGTGATTTTATTAATAGAATAATGCTGGTTTCAGCAAACATGTTGGAGAATATTCCTATTCCTGAAAAAGTTTGTGTAACATTAGTGAATTCTATCAAATGTGATCAAATTCACCAGTGAGAATTTACCAGTGAAAACATCTGTTTGAATTATCCTTTATGGAGAGCTTTCATTATAATTCCTATGTATGTAATAGGTATTAGGCCATTCTGATATCTGAGGTTAGTTTTACCTAGAATTTGCCTATTACATCTTAAATTCATTAGCAAATAATTATCAATAATATTGTGACATTACCATTTTAATGATTTGATACAGATATATCACCTCATTTATTTTGGTTATTGGTAATGTGTATTTTTTTAATATTCAGACTTGCAAAGGAGTTACTTAATTATTTTAAATATCCTAATTTAGCATTGGTAATTTTGTTATTTGTTTTGCAGTTGTTGACTTTGACCTGTGCTTTCACCTTTTCATTTGCTTCCTTTTAATAATTTTTGGTTTAATTCATTCTTCTTTTATTCATTGCTTAAAGTAGAAACTCAGGTTTAATTGTAATCCTTGCTTATTGAATATAAGTATTTAAATTACAAATTTTCGTCTTAGCACTGTTTTAGCTGCATCTCAGGAATTTGGAAACATCATGTTTTCATTAAAGTTTCATTAAAGACTTTTTAAAGACTTATTTCATAGCTCAGCATATCATTTCTCATGCGATATGTTTCTAGTGTATTTGAAAGTAGTGTATATTCTTCAGCTGTTGGGTGGAGTGTTTGTAACTATTAACTAGTTCAAGTGAGTATATAGTGTGGCTCAGATCTTCAATTTCCTTACTGATTTATCTATATAATTATTCAATAAATGATTAAGAGATTTCCAGATACGATTGTAAATGTATCTCTTTCTCCTCTGTCAGTTTTGGTTCATGTGTTTAGAAGTTCTATTACTAGGTGCATACACATTTAGGATTTTTATGTCTTTTTGATCAATTAATCTCTTTTAAGAAGTGGTAATACTCCTCGATTTCACTTTGCATAGTATTCATACAGTGGTACTTGTTTACTCATGCCTAGTACATTCAGTACATTTTTATACTTTCACTTTTGAAGTATCTTTCTCTTTGTATTTAAAGGACATATATTTTAGATAGCATGAGTCTTTTGTATTCTAAGTTTCGAAATCTCTTTTCATTTAATTGAAATACTGAGTTTATTTACTTCTAATATGATTTTGCTGTATTTGGTCAAGTCTGCCATATGCAGTATGGTTTCTAGTTGTTCCATCTGCTTTTCCTTGATGACTTGGATTTTCTATTATTTCCTCGATTGAAAATTTAGCTATACCTCTATGTGTACTTTTAAAATTTATTCAATATACAATGGTAATTTATCATAATGTATTTAGAGTTCCTTATACCCTTTTATGTAAAACGTTAGAACTCTACAGCAGCAAAATTCTGTTGTCCCCTTCCCCATCCATTGTCATTTTGTCATATATTATACATCTACATCTTTAATACAAAGAGTCTATTTCCAAATTATTGTATTTCATTTAAGTAATGCCTACTTTCAAATAAATTAAGAAGAATTAAAATGACCAACTCTGCCTTTACCCACATATTTATTACTTCAGGTGCCTTTCATTCTTTTCACTAGTTTTGAGCTCCAATCTTGTGTCAGTCTCTTATAGCCTAAAAATCTTCTACTCTCATTACTGGTAGAGTCAGTCTGCTCAAAACAGATTTGTTTTTCAGAATTTGTTTCTATGGAAATGGTTTCAATGTCTTCATTTAAATGGATCTTTTTCTCTAGGTGTAGAACTTTAGATTGACTACTATCTTTTCTTGCCATTTAACAATGTACTTTTGTTGAGATCTGGCCTCCATTATTTTCTGAAGAAAAGCAAGCCACCATTTGTATTTTTATTTCCTTGCGTGTAATGTGGCTTTTTTTCTCTAGTTGTTTCAATGATTTTGTCATTTCTATGGTAATCTGAAGTTTGACTTTGAAGTAATTATGAATTATTGTTTCTTTATATTTATTTTGCTTGGGGTTCACTAAGCTGCTTGGATCTATAAGTTGATGTTTTTCTCCAAATTTAGGAAAGAAACTCTTTGGCAATATTTCTTTATACGTTTTCATCTGCTTCATTCTCTTCTGTCATATGGGACTAAAATTACATGTAACAGTTGAAAAGTATTTTGACGTATTTGATTTTTTTGGAAAAATTAGAATTGTTATTCACTGCTGGTGGATGGTTCAGCTGCTATGGAGTTCAGCAGTTCCTTAAAAAGTTAAATATAAAAATTTTTAAAGTTAACTAAAACATTAAACATAGAATTACCATATGACCTAGCAATTCTACTACTAGGTATATACCCCCAAAATACTTGTATATCCAAGTTCATTGTAGCATTGTTCACAGTAGCCAAAAGGTGGAAACAACTCAAATATGTATCATCTGGTGAACAGATTTTAAAATGTGATGTTTCATTACAATTAAATAATTCGTCCACACAAAGGAATGAGGTATAGTACCAATAAATTTTACAACATGGATGAACCTCAAAAACTATGCTAAGTGAAAGAAGCCAGACGCAAAAGGTAACACATATTTTTTTAATGAAATATTCAAAATAGGTTAATTAATAGAGACAGAAAGCTGATTAATGATTGCCAGAGTTTGAGGAGAGAGGACAAGGGATATAACTGCTTAATAGTTGCAGGATTTTCAAGTTCAGTTATTAAAATATTTAGAATATGAAATAGAGCCAGAAGTTATCCAACATTGTGTATGTATTAAATGCTGCTGAATTTTTGAATTTTAAAATAGCCGATTTTATGTTTTGTGACTATTATCTCATTTAAAAATGTGGTATGTAATATATGAGGATGGTAAAAAAACTTAAAAGGTAAAAATGTATTGGAATTTATTACATCTTCCTCCTACTTCTCACATCCATTCAGTTACCCTTCTTGCAGTAAAATAATATTATCAGCATCATAAGTGTTTTTACAAAAATACTTCATACATCTATAAGGAAATACATGTGTATTTCTTCCCTATCACACACTCCTTTTACAAATAGTGATATACTTTGCATATCCTTCAGTGCCTGGCTTTTTTTTCTTTTTAGTATTATATCTGAAAATCACTTCTTATTTTATATAAAAGAATAATACAAAATTGCTTTATTCTTTTAAGGGATGCAACATATTCCATTACATTTATTTATCTCATCCTCTTCTGATGAACATTTATAAACGTTCCCAATTCTTTTACAAAGGTACATTATACCTATAGCATTTCACTTACGTGAGAATAAATATACAGTCAATTTTCTGAAGTGGAATTACTGGATAAGAAGATACTTGCATTTGTAATAGTTTTTCTTTTCAACTTTTATTTTAGCTTCAAAGAGTATATATGCAGTATACATGGGTAAATTGCATGTTCTAGGAGTTTGCTGTACAGATAACTTTGTCACCCAGGTAATCAGCATAATACCTGAAAGATAGTTTTTCAATCATCACTCTGCTCCTGCCCTTCATCCTCAAGTAGGCCTTGGCATCTATTGCTCTCTTCTTTGTATCCAAGTGTACTTAATGTTTAACTCCCATTTACAAGTGAGAACATGCAGTATTAAGTTGCATGTTCTGTTTGTAACTCAGTGAATTAACACAGGTTTTCTGTTTTTGTGTTAATTCACTTAGGATAATGGCCCCAGCTCCATCCATGATGCTGCAAAGGAAAAAAATTTATTCTTTTTTACAGTTGCAAAACATACCATGACATATATGTACCAGATTTTTTTTTTAAATGCAATCCACCCCTGAGGGGCATCTAGGATAATTTCATTTCTTTGATACTGTGAATAGTTTTTTGATGAACATATATGTGCATGTGCCTTTAAAATAGAATGATATATATTCCTTTGGCATACACCCAGTAACGGGACTGCTGGGTCAACTGCTAGTTGTTTAAGTTCTTTGAAAAACCTCCCTCTACTTTCCACAGTGAGTGAACTAATTTATACTCCCACCAGCAGTGTACAAGTGTTTCCTTTTCTCCACAACCTCACTAGCACCTACTTTTTTTTTTTTTTTTACTTTTTAATAGTAGCCATTCTGATTTGTGTGAGATTGTTTCTCACTGTGGTTTTGATTTGTGTTCCCCTAATGATTAGTGATATTGATATTTTTTTCATATGCATATTGGCCACATGTATATCTTCTTTTGAGAAGTGACTGTTCATGTCTTTTGCCTGTTTTTAAATGATATGGCTCGTTTTTTGCTTGTTGATTTCAGTTTCTAATAGATTCTGGAAATTAGAACTTTTTTAGCTTATAAATATTTGTTCCCATTATGTAGATTTTCTGTTTATTCTATTTACTCAGTGATTCTGACAGTTAATTTTGCTGTGCAAAACTCTTGAGTTTAAGTTTGTCCCATTTGTCAATATTTGTTTTTGTTATTATTGCTTTTTTGGTGTCTTCATCATGAGGTCTTTCCCAGGGCTGATGTCCAGATAGTATTTCCTAGATTTTATTCTAGAGTTTTTATTGTTTTAGGCTTTACCTTCAAGTGTTTAATAGATCTTGAGTTGATTTTTATATATAGTGAAGGAAGCAATCCAGGTTCAATCTTTTGCATATAGCTGGACAGTTATCCCAGTACCATTTATTGAATAGGGAGTCCTTACCCCATTGTTTGTTGTTGTCAGCATTTGAATATCAGACAGTAGTAGGTGAGCAGTTTGCTTTCTGTGTTTTCTAATCAGTTCCATTGGTCTATGTGTCTGTTTTTGTATGAGCGTCATGCAATTTTAGTTACTGTAACCTTATAATATAGTTTGAAGTTGGGTAGTGTGATGCTGCCAGCTTTGTTATTTTTGGTTAGGATTCCTTTGACTATTCAGGATCTTTTTTATTTCCAAATTAATTTTAAATATATATATATATATATATATATATATATATATATATTTAATTCTGTGAAAAATGTAATTGTCATTTTGATAGTAGTAACACTAAGTCTATAAATTGCTTTGGACAGTATGGCCATTTACAATATTGATTCTTCCTATTCATAAGCATGGAATGTTTTTCCATTTGTTTGTATCATCTCTGATTTTTTTGAGCAGTGCTTTGTAGTTCTCTTTGTAGAGATCTTTTACCTCCCTGGTTATCTCTATTTCTAGGCATTTCATTTCTTTTAAGACAATTATGAATGAGATTGCATTCTGGATGTGGCTCTGAAATTAACTTTTGCTGGTGTATAGGAATTTTAGTAAATTTTGTACAAAAATTTTCTATCCTGAAATTTTGCTGAAGTTGCTCATTAGATATAGGAGCATTCAGGCACAGACTATGAGTTTTTCTACGCATATAATTGTATCATCTATGAGGAGATATTGTGACTTCCTCTCCTCCTATTCGAATGCCCTTTGTTTCTTTCTCTTGTCTGATTGCTCTAGCTAGGACTTCCAGTAGTATGTTGAATAGGAGTGATGAGAGTGGGCCTCCTTGTCTTGTTCCAGTTATTAGGAGAAATGCTTTCAGCTTTTATCCATTCAAGATGATGTTCACATTGGGTCTGTCATAGATGGCTCTTATTATTTTGAGGTGCATTCCTTTGAAGTCTAGTTTTTTTAGCAGTTTTGACAAAAGTGATGTTAAATTTTATTGAAAGCCTTTTCAGAGTCTATTGAGATGATTATGTGGCTTTTGGGTTTTGTTTTCAGTTCTGTTAATGTGATTAATAACATTTACTGATTTGCATATGTTGAACCTACCTTGCATCCCAGGGATAAACCCCACTTAATCATGGCGTATTAGCTTTTTGATGTGCTGCTGGATTCAGTTTGTTGGTATTTTGTTAAGAATGTTTGTATCTATGTAAATCAGCAACATTGACCTGAAATTTTGTTTTTTCTGTTGTATCTTTGCCAGGTTTTGGTATCAAAATAGTATTGGCCTCATAGAATTAGTTGAGAAGGAGTCCCTTCTTCTGATTTTTTGGAATAGTTTCAGTAGGATTTGTAGCAATTCTTTATATGTCTGAGAAAATTTGGCTCTGGATTTGTCTGGTTCACAGCTTTTTCTGCTTGGTACATTTTTTATTAGTTGTTCAATTTTGTAACTTATGATGTATCTTGTCAGGGTTTCAAATTCTTGCTGATTCCATCTTAGAAGGTTATATTTCCAGGAATTTATTCATTTCCCTAGGTTTTATAGTTTGTGTGCAAAGAGGTGTTCAGGTGCATAGACTCTGAGGATTTTGGTATTTCTCTGTAGTTGCTACTAATGTCCTGTTTATTATCTTTGATTATGTTTATTTGGATCTTCTTTTATTTCATTAGCCTCACTAGTGGTCTATAAATATTATATTTTCCTTCCAAAAAAAAGAAAACAACTCCTAGACTTGTTGATATTTTGCATGGTTTTTGAAGTACGGCTCTAATTGTCATTATTTTTTGTCTTCTGCTAGCTTTGGGGTTAGTGCTTATTATTCTAGTTCCTCTAGATGTGGTTAGGTTGTTAATTTGAAATCTTTCTGTCTTTTTGATGGTTAGTGTTTAGTGTTATAAATTTTCCTCTGAGAACTTCTTTAGCTATGTCCCAGAGATTCTGGTATATCTTTGTTTTCATTAGTTTGTTTCATTAGTAGCTTTGTTTTCATTAGTTTCAAAGAATTTCTGCCTTAGTTTCATTGCTTACTCAAAAGTCATACAGTAGCAGATTGTTTAATTTCTATGTAATTCTATGCTTTTAAGAGATCTTCTTGGTATTTATTTCCAGTTTTATTGCAGTATGGTCTTAAAGTGCAGTTGGTATGATTTTGTTTTTGTTTTTTTCCAACTTACTGAGAATTATTTTATGGCTGTTTGGTTAATTTTAGAGTATGAGCCATGTGCAGATGACAGGAATATATATTCTGTTGTTGTTTCGTGGAATATTTTGTGAGTTTCTGTTAGGTTTGTTTGATTAAGTATCGAGTTTAATTATTGAATACTTTTGTTAGTTGTCTGCTTTGATGATCTGTCCAGCATTGTCAGTGGGGTGCTGAAGTCTCCCACTACTATTGTATGGTTATATAAGTCTCTTTATACGCCTTTAAGAACTTGTTTTATGAATCATGGTGCTCCAGTGTTGAGTATATATATATTTTTAGTATAGTTAAGTATTCATGTTGAATTGAAATCCTTTTCATTATGTAAGGCCCTTCTTTGTCTTTCTTGATCATTATTGGTTTAAAGTCTGTTTTGTCAGAAATAAGAATAGCGACTTCTGCTCATTTTGGTTTTCCATTTGCTTGATAGATCTTTCTTTATTGCTCTATTTTGAGCCTATGGGTTTCCTTGCATCTGACAGGGTCTCTTGAAGATAGCATACAATGATGTCTTGCTTCATTATCCAACTTGCCTTTTAATTGGGGCATTTAGCCCATTTATATTCAAGGTTAATAATAATATATGCAGATTTTATCTTCATATTGTGAATTTTATCTTCTTATATTAGCCGGTATGTAGACTTGATTGTGAAGTTGCTTCATAATGCTAATGCTCTATGTAATGAAGTGGGTTCTTACGGTGGCTAATAATAATCTTTCGTTTCTATTTTTGGCACTCCTTTAAAGACCTCTTGTTAAGGCAGTTCCAGTGGAAAAGAATTTTGTTAGCATTTGCTTATCTGAAAAGATTTTATTTCTCCTCCACTTAGGAAACTGAGTTTGACTGTATATAAAGTTTTTGGTTGAAATTTCTATTCCTTAAGGATACTATGCCTAGGCCCCTGATCTCTTTTGGATGGTAAGGTTTCTGTTGAAATGTCTGCTGTTAGCTCAACAGGGTTCCCTATGTAGATTACTTGCTCCTTCTCTCTAGCTGCCATTAATATTTTTACTTTTGCTTTGATCTTAGAGAATATGATGAATACATGTTTTGGGGATGTTCTTTTGTACAGTATCTTGCAAGGGTTCTCTGAATTTCCTACATTTTAATGTGAGTCTATCTAGCAAAATTGGGGAAATTTTCATGGATGGTATTCTCAATTATATTTTCCAATTTGCTTGCTCCCTCTTCCTCGTCTTTAGGCATGCCAATGAGTCATAGGTTTGGTCTCTTGACATCATCTCATACATCTCTTGGTTTAGTTCATTGTTTTTAATTCTTTTTTTCTTTATTAGGGTCTGACTGAGTTAATTTGAAGAACCATGCTTTTAACTCTGAGGTTCTTTCCTTATCTTGGTCAATTCTTCTATAGATACTTCTGATTATGTTACAAAATTCTTGTAGTGAGTTTTTCAACTTAACAAGTCCTATTTGTTTTTTCCTTAAAATGGCCATTTTGTCTTTCCCCTCCATAATTGTTTTACTGAATTTCTTTAAATTATTGGGATTGGTTTAAACTATTATCTTGAATATCAATGATCTTTGTTGACATCCAGATTCTGAATTCTGTGTCTATCATTTCAGCCATTTCATTCTGATGGAGAATTTAAACCATTTTATTTTAATGGAGAACCATTGCTAGGGAGCCAGCGTGGTTGTTTGGAGGTAAGAAGACACTGTGGCTTTTAGAGTTGCCAGAGATTTTGCACACATTATTTCTCATGTGTGGGCCGATGTTTCTTTAACTGTGGTATAATTTGAATATAGTCAGTTGGCTTCATTTCTGGATGTTTTCAGAAGGTCAAGGTTTTGTGCAGGGTCTTTATTTGTGGCTAAATTCTTGTCTTTGATTTCTAAGGGGGGGCATGTTAGCAAAGCATTTTTCGTGTTGAACTTTGGGCTACAATCCAGTAGATGATGATTAAGTGTAATGGCTGATAGATAGACTCTTACTCAGCTTTGTGGCTCCTCTGTATTTCCTCTGATTGTGGCTGTGCTCTCTCCCAGTGCTCTGAGATTATGGGCTCTTCTCCTACTTGAGTGCTAGCCGCAGATCTTGGCTTGGCACTCCTGGGCAGTGCTTCACAGCCCTGGGAGTCTTCTTGTTCTCTCCCCAGCGAGGAAGTATCAGGGGCAAGGCCTTTGGCAGTAACAATGGTAGAGGGGCTTTGTCTCTTTGGGCTGTACTTCAGAGCAATGCAGGGCCACTGCCAACTGGAATGATCAACTATGGGTGAGGTGCTCTGTTGCGGGCCCAAGCCTGGGGTCCTTGCCTGGTGAAGATTAGTGGGAGTAGAGGAAGGAGGGACTTGCAAGGAAGACTGTCTGGCCTCTTCTCTATAGGGTGCCTGCAGCAGTAAAGCCCTCAGGATTTGTGTTCCTTCCCCAATCTGGTGACAGCAAGGGCAGGTATTGCTGTAGTGGCGGTGGTAGAGGGGCTGTCAGTTGTCTTGGGAACTCTGCCCTAGAGAGACACAAAGCCCCTGTCAATGGGAATGTGCAGGTGGGGATAGGGGGTGCCTGTGCTGTAGGCTCAAGCTGGGGGTCCTGCCTGGTAAAGATCATGGGTCAGAGGCTGGAAGAAAAGAGAGACTGGCTACTTCTTGTATGGTGGCTGCAATGTGCTGGAGATGCCAGCAAAGCAATCGGGGTCATTGTTCTTTCCCTAGCCCAAGGGCTGTACCACCACAGTTACAGTGCAGAACGTCTATCAGTTGCCTCTGGAAGCTCCACCACAGAGGAACACAGAGCCATTGCCAATGGGAACATTCAGCTGCGGGTGTGGCTGCTGCACTGTGGGCCCAAGCCCACAAGTGAAGTAAGATAAAAACATTTACTTCTAGACAAACTCAGAAGAGGCAGTATTATTGGTACAGATCAGCATTTTCTTGATTCATGGATTAAGTTTACTGATGGTATTTCAGAAGTTTCAGGACTAAGTCTTTTCCACTCCACATTTACGAGGCCAAATATATGTAAAATACATATGAAATGAAGAACACAGTTTTTCATCCTTTCAGAGGAAGAACAGGAATTTTAACAACCAGAGAAGATGTAAAGATCCAAACTTGAAAAGAAAAATAGAATCAGGAAGATCTGGATAAGTATTTCACTAAGTTTATTATTACAATTCTTTAATATCGACCTTTTAGCCACAATAAGGCATGGGAAGAGCCTAAGCAATCATCTGAGGAGAATTTTCTTGTCACCTCTGACTTCTCTTTGCTGGTTTTCTCAAAACAGTTTATTCATCTGCTGAAAATAAAAGAAGTAATATATGCCTATATGAGTTACAAGTCTATTGAGGAATTTTAGTGACATTCAATAATGTAGATAAAGTCCAAAATTGGCTAACATTATGCTCATACTTAAACAAGATATATGTTTGAGTTTGTGAAATTGTGAATTTTTATGGGGTTGATGGCATTGAGGGTTTTTTTTTTTTTTTTTTTTTGAGACAGAGTCTCACTCTGTTGCCCAGGCTGAAGTGCAGTGGCAATATTTTGGCTCACTGCAGCTTCTGCCTCTCAGGTTCAAGTTCAAGTGATTTTTCTGCCTCAGCCTCCCGAGTAGCTAGGACTACAGGCACATACCACCATACCTGGCTAATTTTTATGTTTTTAGTAGAGATGGGATTTCACCATGTCAGCCAGGCTGGTCTTGAACTCCTGATCTCATGTGATCTGCCTGCCTCGGCCTCCCAAACTGCTGGGATTACAGGTGTGAGCCACTACAACAAGCCTATGTTTACTTCTGTATATAAAAATAGAGAGAACCCACAGAAACCACAGGAGTTAATGCTTTTACAGTAAAATTATAGGTGCTGATTCTCTATTACTCTTTGACAACGCAGTGCATGGGTCTGGTTTAGTTCATATCTCACTTGTCTAGTTCAGAATCACATACACTGAAACACACTGTACCATATTAGAGATTCATCTGACATCTGCATAATATGGATCATTTAGAAATAGTACTTTAAATCATATTCAATAAAGGTTGTTGGGAATTTTTTGATATGGGCAGTGACTTTATGATTTAGTCATTTTGGGTAAATATAGTAGACAGAAATTTTCTTTTTTAGTTTACTCTGAAATTATTACAATGCTATATTTAGTGGTCCAGTTTAGCCTTTAATGAACTCATTACCTTCTTAGCAAAACAATAATAAGAACCAACTGTGAAGTTGTTTACCCTTCATGATCAAGTATATGGCTGGGAAGAAAATAGTTCCTCAATTCACTTCAGGTTTCTTTCCTCTGTTTCCATTCTGTGAAGTCTTGGATTTCCCAAATACAGCGTTGAACGTAGAACTGCAAATTCTTCTCCAAAGTAAAATATATTATAGGGTCATATATATTAAGGCAGTTTCTTTTTCTTTTCTATTTTTCAAATTCAGTTTTCTCGAAATTAAATTAAGGAAATTTAATTTGTGAAAGAGAGACTATTACTTTTTATACATTAATTAAGACTAGACAAATGACTTGAAAAAAAGCTAAAGTGTCTTTCAAATTAATTTTTATTTTTAAATACAAACCTTAAAGCTTTAGCGTTTTGGAAAGTCATAAAACAAGGCCACAGTTTAAATGCTCTTTTCAAGGAGGGCAGGAGGTTTCATCTCTAGATCATTATTATCTCTTTTAACTTTGTAATCAGCACTGACTCTTCATAAATACAAATTAGAAAATATTCTTCTCATTGCATTCCCTTGTTAGGCTTACCTTTCTTCTCCTCTGTTGTCTCTTTTATCCCCCCTCCTGGGACATAATCGTAGCTTTTATATTTACAAAGTACTCAAAATATATTTGCTGAATTTATTTGAATATCAAATATTAACATCTATTAATTGCAAAAGTCTTTATTCTAAGACACAATAGGTATATTTGCCTATAACATTCTGTGGTAACGGAGGCATTTATTCTATTCTATTTAGAATCCAAGCACTGGAGAATCATAGGAAGCTGAAGGCACAAAGAGTGACTTGGTTTTACTAAGAGAAGGCATTTTTTATGAGGTAAAAACATAGGATTACAATCATGGCTTAAAAACTTAATTGAACAGTATTTTTTTTCTGGCATTTCAGATGTGTGATCATAGTCAAGTATTTAATCATGCTAAGCCAAAGTCAGAAAATTGTCTGATGGCACTGCTACAGAGAGCGAGCTTGCACTGAGTCCCACACACTCCATGGGACCTAGGCAGCTACAGCAAGATGCCATTTTAGAGCTATGCCCCCAACAGGCTGTGCATAGTTTGGGGACCTAGCATGCTAAATGTGGGATACAAGAAAGGCATAGGCCGCTCCTCCTAGGGTTGAAATGCAAGTGAGGCATAAGCAGCCACAGCCAGGGCATAAGGACAACTGAAATGCAGACTACCATGTCAAGGCTGAAGGGCAATGAGACATGGTCTACTGCCACTTCAGATGATGGATGAGTGCCACCAAGACTGAGGCACAAGTAATGCATACATCCCCCGATGCCTGGTCTAAGCTGCCACCACTGAAGGTACATCCACCATCCGGTGGCATGACAGCAGCACGGCTGCTATTATTCCTCACCTAAACACCCCACTGGTAGAGTGGAGATGACCCCAACCGTGCCTACTAAGGCTACTGCAAGCACACACCATTGTGGGCCCTGAAGACAAGCCCATTAAGCACAGCTCTGGCCCCTGCCATGCCAGAGCACGCAGTTCAAGGGTTAGGGGATTGCCAAGCCCCTTTCACCACTGTTAGCACCTAAGCACTCTTCCTAGCTGCCTGAGGTTAAGCAACTCACTCTTCCTCTACCACTATATCTGACACATATCTGCACACACTGGCTGAAGGCATGGACACTGGCTTACTGAGCCCATTGTAGCCACTGTTAACACCAAAAAAACGCTGCTTGAGACCTGTAGGGTTGCCTTGCTATTGCTATTGCCATTGACCATGCCAAGCTTTGTGGCCCATGGCTTAGGAACCCATCACCCAGTCAGCACACTGATGCCACTATCAGTCTGAAAGAAAATGACCTTAATAAACAATAAGAAATCATCTGAAGGGATAAAACTCACAGGTAATAGTAAGCACACAAAAAACCCACAAAATATTATAACACTATAATTGTGGGGTATAAACTACTCATTTCTTGAGTAAAAAGACTAAAAGATGAACCTATAAAAAATAGTAACTTTTCAAGTCATAGATAATATAATAAGATAAAAGAACAAAAAGTTAGAAAGCAGAGGGGATGAATTAAAGTGTAGTTTTATTAGTTTTTTTCTTTGCTTGTTTGTTAGTTTATTTGTTTATGCCATTGGTGCTATGTTGTCACACTTTTAAAACAATGAGTTGTAGGATATTATTTGTATTCAGTAGAATTTTCTTAGAATTTGTTCTTGGAAACCTACTTTTTCCCTACCGATGGTCTCTCTTACCCTTGCCACCCTCCTCACATGGTCAGCAAATGCCAGCAACCAGGGCTGCCCACACCATCCCAGCTCCAACCTCTTTACTCTTGGACTTGTATTTGGGTGGAGAGACCTGACCTGGGCATCTTCATTGTTTAGCTTTTCTGTCTCAGGCTGATGCTCAAGTGAGGAAGGAGAGGCTGGGTCATTATTACTTTTAAATAATTTGGTATAATTTGTTGTAGATTTTTATATTTCCCTTTTGGAGAAAACCATTAAAAAAAGATTATTTGTAAGCCTAATGGTAATGTCAAATCAAAGAACATGTAACAGTTACACAAAAACTAAAAAGCGAGAAATTAGAACATATAATCTGAGAAAAACATCTTACTTAAAAAAAGGCAGGAAGAAAGAAAAGAAGGAAGAGTAGACCATGAAACAAAAAGAAAAATAGTAACAAAATGGCAAGAATAAGTTCTTACGAGTAATAACACTGAGTGTAAATGTACTAAATTCTTCAGTCAAAAGACACAGAGTGGCTGAATGGATCAAAAACAAGACTCATTGATGCATTGCCTGCAAGAAACACATTTCACCTGTAAAGAAACAAATAGACTAAAACTAAAGGGATGGAAAAAGATTTTCCATTACAATGGAAACCAAAAAAGAACAAGAGTAGCTATACTTATAAAATGCAAAATAGATTTCAAGATAAAAACCATAAGCCAAAACAAAGAAGATCGTTTTATAATGACAAAGGAGCCAATTCAGCAAGAGGGTATAACAATTGTAAGTATATATGCATCTAAAACTGGAGCACCCAGATGTATAAAGCAAATATTTTTAGATTTGTGGAGAAAGATACAATGTAATATGATAATAGCTGCGGACTAACTCCCAATGTCATCACTGGGCAGATAATCTAGTTAGAAAATCAAAAAGGAAACACCAGACTTAATCTGCACTATAAAATAAATGAACCTAATAGACGTTCACAGAACATTTCATCCAATGGCTGCAGAATACATGTTTTTTCTCCATAGCATATGGATCATTCTCAAGGATAGACTATATGTTAGGTCACAAACCAAGTCTTAAATAATTTTAAAAATTGAAAATATATTAAGAATCTTCTCTAAACACAATGGAATCAAAGTAGAATTTTATAACAAGAAAAATTTTGTAAACTGCAAATGTATCAAAATTAAATAATATGCTCCTTAATGACCAATGGATCAATGAAAAAAATTAAGAAATTTATAAGCTTCTTTAAACAATTAAAAATGGAAGCACAATGTACTAAAATATATGGCATACAACAGAAGCAATACTGACAGGAAAGTTTAGAGCAGTAAGTGCCTTCATCAAAAAAGTAAAAGAACTTCAAATAAAAAACTAGCAATGCATTACAAAATACTAGAAAAGTAAGAGCAAACCCAAAATTAGTAGAAGAAAATAATAAAAGTAAGAACAGAAATATATAAAATTGAAATGAATAAAGCAACAGGAAAGATCAATGAAATAAAAAGTCAATAAAACTTTAGCCTGGCTAAGGACAAAAAAAGAGAAAAACCCAAATAAATAAAATCAGAGATGAACATGGAGATGTTACAACTGATACCAAACAGAAATTCAAAGGATCATTAGAGGCTACTCTGAGTAAGTAATATGCCAATCAACTGGAAAACTAGAAAAAATGAGTAAATTTATTACAAGGAATATACAAATACAACCTTACAAGACTGAACAATTAATATATCTAAAACCTGAAGATATCAATAACAGTTAATGAAATAAAACTGGTAATAAATAGACTCCCCAGCAAAGAAAAGCCTAGGATCTCATGGCTGACCTTCACTAAACATGTAAAGAAAAACTAATACCAATTCACTGTTGAATTTCACCAAACATATAAAGAAAAACTAATGCTAATCTTACTCAAATTATTCTGAAAAAAATGAAGCTGAAGGGAATACTGTCAAACTCATTCTATTAGGCTAGTATTACCCTGATACCAAAACCAGACAAAGATACATTAGAAAAAGTAAACTACAGACTACTATCCCTGATTTATCTTGATGAAAAAATTCTCGACAAAATACTAGCAAAGTGAATTCAAAAACACATTTAGTAGATCATTACTTATGACCAAATGGGATTTATCCCAGGGGTGCAAGAATGGTTCTTGAAATATGCAAATCAATCAATGTGATACATCACATAAACAGAATGAAGGACAAAAACAATATCATTTCAATAGATGCTGAAAAATTATTTGATGAAATTTAACATCCATTTATCATAAAAAAAGAACGCTCAAAAAACCAAGTGTAGAAAGAAGATACCTCAACACAATAGAGGCCATGTATGACAGACCCACAGCTAGTATCATAGTGAATGGGGAAAAACTCAAAGTCATTTCTCTAAGATCTGGAATAAGGCAGTGGTGCTCACTTTCACCACTATTATTCAACATGGAATTGGAAATTCCAGCTAGAGCAATCAAACAAGAGAAAAAAACAAAAGTATCAAAATTGCAAGAAGTCAAATCGTTCTTATTTGCAGATGATATAATCTTATATTTGGAAAAAAAGCTAAAGACTCCACCAAAAACTATTAGAACTGATAGACAAATTCAATAAAGTTGCAGGATATAAAATCATCTAAAATTCTATATGTAGTATTTCTATATGCCAATAGTGAACAACCTGAAAAAGAAATCAGCAAAGTAATCCCATTTATAATAGCCACAAATAAAATAAAATACCTAGGGATAAACTTAAACAAAGAAGTGAAAGATCTTTACACTAAAAGCTGTAAAACATTGATGCAAGAAATTGAAGAGGGCTCCCCCAAAATAGAAAGATATTCCACATTCATGGATTTGAGGAATCAATATTGTTAAAATGTCTGTGTGACCCAAAGCAATCTACAGATTCAATGCAATCCCTATCAAAATATCTATGATATTCTTCACAGAAGTAGAAAATAATCCCAAAACTTTTAAGTGACTGTAAGAGATATAGAACAACCAAAGCTATCCTGAGCAAAATAAAAAATGGAAAAAGCCACATTATCCGACTAAACTACTACTAAAGAAAACATTGATAAAAAGCTCCAGACTTTGGACCGGGCAAATATTTCTTGAGTAATACCCCACAGGTACAGGCAACCAAAACAAAAATGGACCAATAGGATTATATTAGTTTAAATATCTGCACAGCTAAGTTAGCATTCAACAAAGTAAAGAGAAAACCCACAGAATGGGAGAAAATATTTGCAAACTATTCATCAGACAAGGGATTAATAGCCAGAACATTTAAGGACCTCACTAACTCAATAGGAGAAAATCTAAAAATCTGATAAAAATATGGGAAAAATATATGAATAAACATTTCTCAAAGGAAGACATATGCATGACAAAAAGGTATATGAAAAGGTGCTCAACATCATTGATCATCTGAGGAATGTAAATCAAAACTACAATGAGATATCCATCTTCCTCTGCTTAAAATGCTTTTATCCAAAAGACAGGCAATAACAAATGCTGGTGAAGATGTGAAGCAAAGGGAAACTTCATACACTTTTCATGGGAATGTAAATTAGTAAAACTACTACGGGGAACAGTTTGAAGGTTCCTGAGAAAACTAACAATAGAGCTACCATATAATTCAGCAATCCCACTGCCAGGTATATATCCAAAGAAGTGAAATTAGCATATCAAAGAGATATCTGCCTTCCTGTGTTTGTTGGAGCACTGTTCCCACTCGCTAAGGTTTAGAAGTAACCTAAGTGTCCATCAGCAGATGAATGGGTAAAGAAAATGTGGGACATGTACACAGTAGAGTACTCTTCAGCCATAAAAGATAATAAGACTGTCATTTGCAACAATATAGATGAAATTGGAGGACATTTTGTTAAGTGAAATAAGCCAGGCACAGAAATGCAAACTTAATATGTTCTAACTTCTTTATGAGAGCTAAAAATTTAAAACAATTGAACTAATGGAGATAGAGAATAGAATAATGGTTACCAGAGGCTTGGAAGGGTAGTTGTTGGGGTAGAGGGAAAAGAGGATGGTTAATGCCTACAAAAATATAGTTAGATAGAATGAATAATATCTAGTATTTGATAGTACAACAGGGTGACTATAGTCAACAATAATTTATTGTAAGTTTAAAAATAACTAAAAGAGCATAACTGGAATATTTGTACTGCAAAGAAAAAAATAAATGCTTGAGATAATGAATACCTCATTTACTCTGATGTCGTTATAATACACTGTATGCCTATAAAAAAGTCTCATGTACCTCATAAATATGTACATATACTATGTACCTACATAAATAAAAAATAAAAAATAAAACATGTACATATAATATTAAAATCTACAATATGAGGTATACTAGGGATTTTTTTAAAATTGCATTTTAGGTTTTGGGGTACATGGAAAGAACATGTAAGATTGTTGTATAGACACACACATGGCAGTGTGGTTTGCTGCCTTCCTCCCCATCACCTGTATCTGGCATTTCTCCCCATGTATACTAGGGAATTTTTTAAAATAGGTGGTGTTTTAGACAAAGCTAACATTCCTTAAGCTTAATAAGATTTTGTGGTGGTTGTTTTTTAAAAATATAAGGGCATGTCAGTGTACCACATTACAATCATACAGAATTTATAATAATTTGCTAATGCTTAAATGATGTCACTTTCTCTTACTAGGAGAAGCAATTCCCAAATATTGTCAGTGTAGTGTAATAATTGCCAATAAATGGAATACTTTCTTTGCCTGAACTTTAATTTTCAGTTATTTCATAGAAAGAGAAGTTTCTTTTTTGTTTTGCTGGGTTGTAAAAGATCCAGAAAAGTTGTTTTTGAGTGATTTCTTCTCCAAGGGCTTATAAGACTTTTCACTTATGAGAACCTCAAAGACTATCCATCAGCTAAGGTTTCAAGCCAGATTTTGTGGCTTCCATGATCTTTAACCCTGTCATATTAGCTTACAATGTTGAAAGCTGGTGAGATGAAGCACAGGAGACAGATGGTACATGGGGAGAAAAGAGCATCAAGAACACAGCTACTGTAAGAAAGTCAATGGCTCTGAAAAAAATCTCTGAAAAATTATTGTGGTACTGTATGAACTTTTACCTTAATTCTTAATGTGAGAAGGAAAGTGCAGTCCTTGGCCTTACTTCATTGGCTTTGCACTTATAGACAGTATGTTTTCTGAATTTGTATTTGTATATAGAGAGCTGCATTTTTATTTATTCATTAAAAAGACATAATTTTAATTATGGTCATAACAAGTAAAGAGACAAGTTTGTATTTGGAACTGTTGAGTTTTCAGTATATTGTGGTGGCTGGAAAAGGGTCAGTTAAAAGTTGCAAATGATTTTCTTTGTCTAAAAGTGAAAATATTTGCAGCAAATTTCTTTACTTTGAGAAATCTGTAGGCTGGGCCAAGCTTACACCTGTGTTTTTTGAGAAATGTTAACAGACTTCAAATTAAGCTGCTAAACTTTCCATTATTAGTGAAAACCAGGTACATAATTAGGAGGACTGCCCTGTCTTTGTGTAATTATATAATTTCTTCCCCTAAATGTGATTCTGTGGTATGTGTTTCTATTTTGAGCAAGTGTTTTCTATAGAAAACTGAGAGTAGAAACTGGATCCATTTTCTGTAGCAAACTGAGAAGGGACAGAACTTTCTCCATTTCTGCCTTAGAGAGCTAAAGAGAAACAGGACAGGTAGTGCCGAAGTCCATTTGAACAGAACTCAAAATATGAACACGCCAGATTTGGGAAATAAACTTGATTATTGTCATTACTCTGTTAAGGCATATTCCTAACAAAACCAAATAAGAAGTAGAGGATCACTGAGAAGAAACTAGTGTGAGGCGATAAAACATTCTCCAGACTTTTGGGACAGCAGCATTATGCAGTGAGGATATCTGACCTAGTTAACAAGAAGCCAGTAGAACCGAATTGTGGAACATGTCAGGATTCCTCATGACTTCCCACAAATTTACTGTAGAACAACACTGAATTTAAATGTTTTATTTTATAAGGCTATTTTATGTAGTCTCTAACTGTGTGGTTAGCAAAGAGAATTAAATATTCTCAGGGATGAATGGGAGATTTTCTCTCTCTCTCTCTGTCTCTCTGCACGTCTGTGTGTGTGTGTGAGATCTATTTCTCAAACATCCAATTGAGAGCAGCCTTATGCAGCTTATTATAGAGAGAGCTCAAATTTCAGGGTTGAAATGGAACTTAAAGGACAGACACATGGTCTAATAGTCCAATCTGCTCTCTGACATTTTATTGAATTCCTTCTGTAATGACTTGCTCAACTGGTTGCCAATATCCACGTTGTCAGAGATCTCATTACCTATTGAGGAAATATATTCAATCCACTGATGACATTGAATATTACACACTAGCCCCAGATCTGTCTTCTTGTGCTTACACCTATTTGTCCTACAACTCATGGCCATGCAGTAACACTGATGTTATTAAAATGACCTATCATGACCCACATCTCTTCAATAGACTATGTATCTCATATTTTCCAAACTATCCTTGTGACACAGGGTATTATCTCCATTTCTTTCTTTACAACATCATACTATTTCCTGTTTATTGAACTTTCCTTTTTGATTACTGGCTCTAGCAGAATGATAAAGCCATACACAATTAAAACTATATTAATCTCATCATGGCTTTTGTAATCACAAGTGAGTAAAAGAATGCATTATAGTAATAATAAATTTAGAAACATTTATGATCAACAGTTTTGAGGGCTCAGACTCTCTGTACCCTTGTGTATTTGTCACATTTTAATTAATCTGTGCCAAAAATTTTGCTGATTGCTTTATTGGTATCTACCGTTAATTCTATGTTGTTGGTATTATCATCCCGTTTTAGAGATGAGAAAATTAAGGCTAGGTGAAATTATGTACTTTTCAAATTTACATGGCTAGAGCATATACTGAGTTTCAAAGACTGATATTTTTGTTTCACTTCAAAGCCCATACCCGCAATGTTCATGCAAAGCTCCATGACAGTTAATCAGTCACACAAAATTCAGCAGCCAGTCTCAGTAGATTCTGACCTTGATTTTAGTTACACTAGGGCTTGGGGTGTAATCATCTGTATACTTTCTATAATGACTGATTCATTTAAGCTAGTCTTAATTAGCTTGGTATTAGTATCCAGAGTTTTATGACAGCAACATTATACTTTGCAATTGAGTGGAAGGTATGTTTATAAACTTTACATAATTCCATAGGTAGCATTTCATAGGTAAATGACTTTGGGATGCTCTTTTAAGTGCTTAAAGTTTTTTCTGCCAATGGAAATAAAATTGACTCTTGTCTTGTAGTTCTTTCTCCGTAAAAGTGTTACTAGTGAGGGAATGTGTTCTCTTTCCGGGTCCACAAGGGGGCGTAGTTTTAAGGGCAAGAATTTCCCTGCACCATGCACCCCTCCCGTCTCTCTCCATCTGGGAGATTTAACAGTTTATGTTTGAATTTCATGGCCACGGGAAGAAACTAAAAGTCAATCACTCCAGTGGAAGTTCAAAGGAACTCCTTTCATTGGCCAGAGGAACTTGGGAAGGTCTCCCAGGATAAATTCCCCTGCTCCTTCACCCACACCAGATTTCCAGCTCTCTGGAATCCCCTCCCACATGGTGGGAGCTCCCTTTTCCCCTCTGGGATTTCCCCTCTAGAATTCCCTTCCACACTCTCTGTGGAAATCTTTCTCTCCTCTTTTCTCTACCTAAATAAAATCACCTTTCTGCAACACTTCTTGGGTCCGATATTTACTTTTATGAGTGTAAGGCTCACCTGCAGTGGTCGCATCGCTTGTTCTTTAAGAGATTGGAGACCAAGAACCCACAGCATTCTCTTAGCAGAGCTGTGCCTTACCAGCACCCAAGGAAAAACCTGGTTACACTAGTACTGACAACTTCATGTCCAAAATCCACAAGCTTGCAATGATGGTAAGAATACTGTGTCCAGCCTCTCTCTTGTTCAGGATGTTTATGATAGAGCCTATGTGAATCACGGAGAGCCTGATATAGGAAGAAAGTGGAGGAAGAATGACTTAGATATCATGTAGAATGCAGAATGGTCCACACTTAGACTTTACATAAAAGCACAGCGAGAACCAGACTGTTACCAGGACTCATCACAATGCCACTGCTATTAGCAGGAATTCATTTTGATTTGGTTGACAATGATAAATCTGTATTGTTTTATATTTGATGAGAAACTCAATTAATTTAAAGAGCCATAAATAATCTTACTGAACACCTTATAGCACATTTTAAAGAAAGCGATGCTTCAGAAACAATCTAATTTTGCTCCATCCATCTCCTCTCCCACTTTTAGTATAATTTAACCAACATATATTTATTTTGTGTTTATTAATTCAATTAGTTTGTGTTTAGTAACTTAGATAGTATACTAAAGTAATAAATAAGATAGTAGCTACCCTCAAGGAGCTTATCGACAGCTATAAGGAGAAAGACAGGTATATTGGTAGAGTCACTATGAATAGTGCCATTAAAGGCAGTCAACAAAAATGGTTTTTATAATTTATATGGTATGTCTCAAAGAATTCGAGATTGTAATTGTTGCTGAACCTGGGGTATAGTAGGAATCAGACACTTTCAGAACTCAGTGTCTCCCATACTCTTTTTTTTTATTTTTTTGAGATGGAGTTTCGCTCTTGTTACCCAGGCTGGAGTGCAATGGTGTGATCTTGGCTCACAGCAACCTCTGCCTCCTGGGTTCAAGCAATTCTCCTGCCTCAGCCTCCCAAGCAGCTGGCACTACAGGCACGCACCACCATGCCCAGCTAATTTTTGTATTTTTAGTAGAGACGGGGTTTCACCATGTTGACCAGGATGGTCTCGATCTCTTGACCTCATGATCCACCTGCCTCGGCCTCCCAAAGTGCTGGGATTATAGGCGTGAGCCACCGCACCCAACCGTCTCCCATA
>CAUYLG010042636.1:0-22884 GCA_963573385.1 Cacajao melanocephalus | reverse complement strand
GCTTGTTGGTGATGAAGTTTTTTCTGTTTCTTAGTTTTCCTTTGGCAGATGCCCCTTCCCCACAGAGCTTGGCCTTCCCAGGTTCAGCTGTGCTTACTGTGAAACTCTCAGTCCTCAGCGCTTGCTATTCTCCTTGTGGGGATGGGACCAGCCGAGCCAGACTCAAAGGGCACCCAGTCACTGCGCCGCGCCGGGGCGCCGGCAAAACAGCTGCGCCGGCCAAAAGAATCGCGCTGGTGACACGTGTGGCTCCTCCGCCGGGAATCTCCCAGTTTGTGGGCCACAGAAATTCGTCTGAAATTGCGGCATCCACTCGCTCTCTGTGCTTTCACTGGGAGCTACAATTCTGAGCTGTTGTTAATTGGCCATCTTGGATCTCTCCCTCGGGAAAGTGGTTTCTATGACTCACATTGGAAAAAAGAGATTCTAGTGTCTATGGCTAGCTGTAGGGGAGAATGAGGCTGAGAGACAAAAGGTCAGAAGAAGGTCAGAGAGAAACTTTGCTTCTGAGGTTGCTTCTGAGGTCTTCATTTGGGGTATTGTCTTCTGAGTCCCAACAGATCCATCTCTAATGTCTTCTGCAACTCAACCTATCTCTGTCTGGTGAGTTCTGCTAATCCCTCAATGTCTAATATAACCACCTCCTCCATAAAACCTGCCATCATTACTTCCTTCGTTGCCCATCCTTTTTGGAAAGAAATTATTTCTTCTGAATTCTCATAGAAATAGTTGAACACATCACTCTTAAGGTACTCATCATTTGCTATGATTCCTTATTCATGTGTCATATCTAGTAAACACCTAGTATAGTGTTTCTCAACTAGAAATTTTTGTTGATTTAATGAATAAATTAAAATATATCTTAAACTTGAAACATATTTAAAAGCTAGAAAAGTTTATAGCTAGAGTTACCATAAATTAAAGAAGCTTAATAGTAAAAATAAGAGTGAATGAATTAAAAATATTTGTAAATAATCCTATATTGATAAGGAAAAGAAACAAAAATCTGCATCTTCTAACCTATATTTTAAAAATAAGAGTAATCAATCTAATAGGCTCCCATAATCATCTCAAGCTCCTTGGGATTTATCTAATTTCTGTGATCATGAATGACAACATAACAAGAACTTATCAACTCTCACAAATGTGGGACATTAAAAGAGGAAATAGTAGTTTTTAGAAAGAACACTTTAGAAATGATACAAAGCTTATAATGGTTACAAGTGAAAAAGTAGGTTTGGGGCAAACAAAAAATTTCTTAACCAATCCTTAGGTCACTAATTTATTTCTAAGCCATTAGACCTAGAATAAGCCTGGTGACACCAACTCTACTTACCCTGAGATAAAAACAATTTAGAGGAACTAGGCAATTTATTCCCCGCCCCTCAAAAAAAAACTCCAATGGGGAAAAAATGCCTTAAGTCAGATAAAGATAAAAAATAATCTCAGAACTGGAGCCACAAATTACTTGCTTTTTAAAAATTATCATAATTGCTAAAATATAATTTAAGTTGGAAAAAGCTTCCAGTGAAAACCTAGATTTTTCCTAGATTTTTAAGCCAATGTGTTAAATTTATTTGAATTCATCATTTATCTAATAAAATAGTACTAGTCAAATATGTCAAATAACAATAAAGCAAAATACTTGTGTAATAAAACTATTGCTTAAGTAACCCAAATAACTTTATAAAGTTAGAAGCCCTTTTTATATTAAGTAATATTCAGATGGTAAAATTTTAAAAATCTTCATCATTTATTGCAATGGGATAATATCTATTTTGTGAAATCCAATTGACATGAATATGGCTTATACAATTAGCATTAAATTTAAAAGTAATATCAGGTCCATACCAACATAGTTCATTAATATATATATATATATATACAGTTCATAGAACCATATCAATGTAGCTCATACTACCTGTGTCTAAAATACAAATACACACAAAAGTCAATGTGATACAATATAAATAACATATATAACATATGCTGGGAACTCTGGAGATCTCTATTTTAAATCTACCATCTTTGACTCTAACTTACTCTATGGCTTGTGGTCACTCCACCTCTTTACATGAACTACACTGAACTGCATGAACTCTGGAATACGTGAGCTTACAGTATGAATAATGTATACCTTCATAATCTTGTATAATGAAGGTGTAAAGAGATGAGATGATCTATACTTTTACTACAAGGGTGTTAAGTGTATTCTCCTCAGCACTACTACTTTAATAAAATAAGAAAAAGAATGATGTACAACTAATGAAATAAGAAGACCTCCCCCTCCCCCACTTACACCCCCAGAAACTTACCTCTGTGTTCTGGTATTCATTCTTTTCCTTACTCTACAAAAGCGTAGAAAATCAAACATTTATTTGTTCATTGAACACATTATTTTTTTTAATCATCAGTTTTGTGCCAGGGACTATTCCTAGATAATGGAGACACAGTGATAAACAATGCAGACAGCTATCATAGAGCTTATAGCCAGTAGGGTAGTGGGATAATAAATAACAAGACACAGTAGATTGGAGTTTGGTAAGAACTATGGAGGTGGCTGAGATAGCAGGATGATCAAGGAAGGCTTCTTTGAACCTTTGCTTCTTTTAGCCGAGACCAGAGAAGAGGCTGGGCGATGGGCGTTTTCAGCCGAAGGACTAGCAGAGACAGTGGTCCTGGAAGGACCAAGGGATTGGTTTGCTGGTCATGAGGACCCACTTGTTAAGCAAAGACATAGAGCACTATATTAGAATTTCTGCAAATTGCTGTTATAAAACCATTCCTTGTACTATAGTAAGATCAGTAGTCTAGGCTTTGGAGTAGTTCTTGACTCCAATATCCAGTTGATCACCAAATCCTATTAATTTAAAACATGATAACTAACATGAATTGAATGTTAAAAGGTGCCAGTTAATCTTCTAAGAGTATTATTTTTTTTTAACTCATTTAATCCTCACAACCTCCCTGCTATCCAAGCACAGTGCTATTATTATTGCAATCTTATATTTGACCCAATGAGGAATATATATCTTGAGCAACTTGCAAGGAGACATAGCTGGAAAGAGGTAGAGCCAAGATTCTAAGCAACATATGCAGCTCCAGAGCTTATGCTCTTCTCCAGCGCATCTTACTGTCTCCTAAACATCTGTCAATTTCCTTCCCCTTCTTACTATTTGCACCTCCTCCACCTTATTTTGTTCGATGGCTCATCTCTTCTTGACTGGTTTCTTGCAAAGCTGCTAATCATTTCCCTCACTCCTTACCACCTACCCCTTTCCAGACAGTTCTTTTGTCCACACTGATGCTAGAGTTATCTTTACAAAATTTTGCTGTCTAATACTGTGACTGCTATCTACATGTAGCTATTGAGCACTTGCAATGGGTTGTAAGTATAAATGACACTATATCTCAAAGACAATATAAAAAAGGATGTAAATATTTCAGAAATAATTTTTACATAAATTACATGTTGAAATTATATTATTTTGGATATAATGGATTGAACAAAATACAATATTAAAATTGATTTCATGTTTGATAGGGAGGGAGGGAAGTGAGGGAAAGAGGAACAGTGTGATGAGCAGCAAAATCGTGAAAGATGGTTAACATATACAGGAAGCCTTTGTTTCCTAAGGATAATTAGAACTGAGAAAGAACACTTAAGGTGAAACCATAAAAAATGAAAAGCCAAAACTTCATAACTATTTTTAATGTTTAATGCAGATTTTATATTGAACAAAATGAAGCCCCAAATACTGTTCATTTTTATCTTGTGTTTAATAAAATTTATGTTGTTATTGAATCTATCCTGGATTCTTAAAATGAATTAAGAATGTACCAACGGGCAAGGCTACTTTTAAAAATATTGGTAGCACAACAGAGCTTTCTGCACAAATCATTCACTTTTAAAATAATTATTTTGTTTCCATCCTTGTCAATTTTTGTGTTCCTTATTGTCATCTGGTTTAACTTTTGGATCCTCACTTGTCAATGGCTTTGTTTTAAGTAATTTGCTAGTGCCATTTTTTGTGTGCCATATTCTGTAACTCTTATGAAAATCATAATTTTATTTTTAATAATTTGCTTTTTATTTTCCTAAATCGTGAAAAGGGACTGACCCTCAAAGATGTTGGAACCATGTCCAGAGGTGCTAACATTTTACATCATTTGAGTGAGACCTAATTTTCCCAAGTCATTAGTTCATTACTAAATGACTTCTGGTTACAATAATAATTGCTTCTCTATAAAATGTGGTAACTTCAGGAATGCTGAAAACAAAAGTGTAGTTTAAAAAGACCCAGGTTCTGTAGAAGGGCAATATTTAAATTACAGTCAAGGCAGTATGACATTATACAGAAAAATGTAATAACTCAGGATATATAACCTAGTGTGTTAGACAAGATTTTTCATTTATCAATTAGGAAGAGTCTGTCAAACCTATAAAGAGAAACCTTCTGAAGAATGGGAAGCCTCTGATAAGAAGGGAATATGACAGGGGAGAATATCTTTTACCCCTACATGAAATGGGGAGTGGCTCTTTTGGGAAACAGAAATAGATCACAGAGTTGTTCCATGAACTAAAATTATATCCTCTTAGCAGCAAAGTGTGTTATTATTCCACAAGATACTCAGAAAAGGATCAGAACTGCAAATCATGTATAAGGCTTGAAGCTGAGAAAAAAAATGTTTATGTTTAGAACTAAAAATTATCCAGTCTGAACAGATTATGTGGGAGGGGAACTAGAAACATTGTTCCCAGGTGTCCAAATGAACATCGAGCTCATTAACAATGCTTTTTCCCTTGAAAGAAGTTTACCCTGCCTCAGGCTACACAGGTTTCTAGCACAGGGTGACACTGATGTGGATGGAGAAGACCATCACAATCAAACAACTGTCAAGGATTTGTTGTTGGGGTTGATAGTGCCCCAATAACAATCTTTGCAAAGAATAATTGATAACCGTAAAAATCATAGTTAAAAATCAAATCGTAGTGTTCTTCTAAAATATAAAAATCAATCATATCTACTCATCTTATTAAAAAAGACAAAGAATGTATGAAACATATACAAAATATTAGCAGTGAAGTATTTGAGAGTGAGCTCTTCTCAAAAATGCATTGTATGTCCATGTCTATTTGGCTGTGTCCACCTTCCTACACCTAACAAATGCTGATTCAACCTGTAGCATCAGGCCCTGCGCTAAGAGCTGGGCAACATGGATGGAAAAGATTGCATTGTCTCCTTCATACAACTTAACAGATATATAAGCCAGTTTCATCAGATTGTCAAGCTAGTAGAGTACAGTTTGACTGTTGTTCCATTGATTTGAGATTGGTTTTATATTGATTTGGGGAATAAATTTTGTAGCATGATCTGCATGACTCCCAGTCCCATATGCTCTACGTTGGCATATGCAAATATTCACCATCATCAGCACTCCCACACCTGAAGGATAAGTTGTGCCTCAATACCTGGGATAAACATTGAGCCCAAAAATATCAATTCCCTCAAATCAGCCATGCCATTGACTGTGCCCTGGCTTTAGTGACATACTGCCTGGTAAGTCCCATTCTCCTGAGCTTCTGCTCCCTCATTCTCCTTCAGCTCCCCATGCTGTGTTTCCTGACCCTGAACCATCAGGGCAGACTCTCAGACACTCATGATCATTCACCAGTTCAATGTTTGATAAAGCATTGTTGATGAACACCTGCATCAGAGTCCACTGATTTCTAGGCCCCATCTAGATCAGGTGAATCAAAATGTGTGTGTGTACATGAAAGAGACAGAGAGAGATTGAGAGAGAGAGAGAGAGTGAAAGGTAGAAAGACAGTGTTGTCGGGTGGAATGTCAGAGACTGAATTTTATAAAGTGCTGCCAAGACAATTTTTATACCTCCCAGGATTCCAAACTAACTCTCCTGGCTTTTCTCCCACTTCAGCCGTTCATTCTTTCCTAGTCTTGTTTGCTGGTTCTTCTCATCCATTGATCACTAAATCATGATAAATGCCACCAGGCTCAGTTCTCGGAGTTCCCCTCCTTTCTATAGATCATTTTCCTTCAGTCTCACAGCTTCGTATATTATCTGGTCACTCCCAAGCTTAAAGCTCCAGCTCGCACATTTCTGTTGAAATCCAACTGCTTGACATCTCCACTGAATGTATAAGAGGCATCCAACACATGACATATCCAAACTGAGTTTCTGATTTTTCTCTCCAAACCTATTCCTCTTCGGTCTTTTTTTATTGCAACAATGGTAGTTCTACTAGCCCAGTGACTCAAGCCTGATTATGGCATCATTCCTTACTTCTAACTTATTTCCTCTTCTTTACTCCCTATATCATCTGCTTTATTTTTTCCATAATCCTTATCAACATAGAATGTACTATATATTTTATTTATTATATCAACTGTCATCCACAATCTCATAAGTTCAAAGATTATTACCTGTTTTTTTTCCCCCTCACTGCTATGTCCTCACTTCCTAGAATGATGCTTGGTACATAGTTGGCTCTCAGAAATCTGGTTTTTGTTTTTTGTTTTTGAGACAGAGTCTAGCTGTCACCCAGGCTGAAGTGCAGTGGCATGATCTTGGCTCACTGCAACCTCCGCCTCCTGAGTTGAAGAGATTCTCATGCCTCATCCTTCTCATTAGCTGGGATTATAGGTGCCCGCCGCCATGCCTGGCTAATTTTTGTATTTTTAGTAAAGATGGGGTTCATTACTGGTCTCAAACTCCTGAACTCAGGTGATCCACCTGCCTTGGCCTCCCAAAGCACTGGGATTGCAAGTGTGAGCCACCACACCTGGCCTTTGTTAAAAAATAAACAGAACAGTACCTAACACATAGTAGGCACTTATAAATATTTAGCTGGAAAAAATAAATGAAGTTTATTTTTGATCATTCTTAAAATAATAGATTCTACAGTAATCTCCCAAATTCCTGAGCACTGCTCCCACCTTGTAGTTCCAGGATTATCTCCAGCCCATCTTATTATTTCTTCCAAGTCCAAGTTTTGCTGCAATATGGAAATCTATGAAAGAGTAAATGCGAACCTGACTTCAGAATCTACAACCAAGCAAAAAGAGAAAGCTACACATCTTCAGCATCACTACCACTACGGTTAAAAAACTATTGGTAAGATTATATCTAGTTGGAAAATTCTTGCTATAATGTCATGTGTGTATACCTCCTGGGCAAAATATCTTATTAATTCTGAAAGAAGATATTTTATTTAAATTAGGAGATTTTTAGCCAAGCACTGTTTTCTAAACTGGCAGACATCAGACTACATATGTATTTGTTTGACCTACACACTTGTTTGAATTTTTTTTAATGCAATACCAATACTTAAACATTGGGAGATAACATGTAAAAATCTGGATTTCAAGTTTATTCTGAAAGATTGATAGATCTGTGTTGCTGGGCCTGCATATCTGCATGACAGTCAGCAGATCTATTGGCTACTTCCTCCTAATGGGCAATGCTCTCTCCAACTTGCCACCATTGTTATTCTGCCAGATGCACTAATTCACATTACCTTCTCGGTCACTGTGGGCACATGAATTGGCAACAATGACTTAAAAGCCCAGATTCTTGCAAAGAGAACCAGTGCTTAAAACCCAGACCCCTTAGTGCTGTGAAACAAAGAAGGAAATATGTAGGCTAAAATATTACTCCTCTAGGGAACATACATGGGCTAAATGCTCTCTCAAGCTTAGGGCTTACAATTTTGCAAACCAAACCAAGCAGAAATGCTGTGCAGTATTCTAATGCTCTCTCATTGGTGATAGTCTGCAAGCACAGAAACAAATATAAGTCTTTTGGTTTCATCGAAAACAATAATGAGTAAGTATGCCAAAGGTAAGGGAGTGAATCCCATTACTTTCAAAGGAGTTTGCAGTGAAAAATCCTATTCCTCTTACATTCAGTACACAGCATGCTTTGGTGACAGATGGTCATTCCAAGTGCTGTGGTCTGTCTCAATATATAATGACAAATATATAAACCTTCTGTTGCACAGCATAGACGTGAGGCTTAAACACCTGTTTCAAATCACTCTCATACCATAAACATTCTTGGAAATTGGAAAGCCCTGTGTTTTAAGAAAGGGAGAGGCACCACAGCCAACTACACTAAATTGGGTAGGCTTGTGTCCAGTGAGCAGTAAAAAAAGAAAATTACACCTGGAGCTATTGGCAAACAGCTAATGGTAATCATAATATTGCTGAGTAGGAATACAGTTAAAATCGATTGCTGCAGAAATCGTGTACATTCTTAAATGTGTACTTAAACTGATAATGTATATTTTATTTTTCATCTCTCTCTTAAGTTTTCTTTTAAATGTGTTACATCCGAAATGCTTCTTGGGGGAGTTGTAAGATGGTGATGTTTTGATGTTCTAATTAACAGAAAGATTAGTGGCACTCTCTAATATTATTTCTTCCTGTGTCTATCAAATGATTAATTACCAATATTTCACTCAAGAACTAAACTGCTAACATTTCCGCTCACCTAGCAATTCTATCACAAGAAGAGACCTGAATTCTTGTCAGTCTACAATGAAGTTGTCACTGCGCTTTCCTGATTCCTTAAGGGAAACATCTGCCTACTTGAAGCTCTCATGATAAAGGACTGTCAAATTACTGAAAGGCTGCACGTCATCCGATAATTAACTTGGAAAGATTACTTGCCAATCGCGTTATGCCATGACAAACAGACGTTCTTGCTACCTATCTGAAAAAGAGGTCAAATGTTCTAAAGTAGACACACTCTGTGTTCCTTCTTGTATGTATGCATTAGTCATTTATAAAGCTTCTCTTTTTGCACTGTGTGAAAATTAAAGGTAGTTTTCAGTTTATTGATTGACTGACTAGATCATTTTAAAAGCAGACATATCTCTAGAGTAATTATGTGATTGAGTCTGACTTCAAGATTGGAAGGCTGCAAATAGCTTGTCGGAATGCATGTCAATTGACGTTGCCTTTCATATTCATGACAGTTAGAGTATATGAACACTGTAATCAGAGACCTGCCAAAATACACAAAAATAAATCCAATATTAATAAACGAACATTTGAAGCCCACCTTTTTCCCATATGCAAACACTCAGGATTAGATTATCACTATAGATCAGGCTGGTCAAATTTTTTAAATTCTGTGCCACTGGGCAAATATCTGAAGAAGAAAAAATGCTTGCTGGGCCAATGGCAATTTCGAGGAACTAAAAGAGCATTTACTAAAATACATTAGGATCAAAGCACTATATTCTTAGTAGACCAAAAATATATAATTTATGTTCCTATAGACATTACTTCTAAGCAAATTTAGCAATAGTATTTAGGAATTAAACCTCTTTAGGCACTTAGCTGTTAATACTTGAACCCATAGAGTAAAAATTTGTTTCCAATATTAGGAAATAACTCTCTGCTGTTTTATTCATTTTAAAGGAAGTAATTTATATGTGTGATTTTAAAACAATAAAAAATATATAAAATAAAATAACAGCACCCCTCTCAACTTCACATTCTCAACCTCCAGAGATAAGCAGAGAACAGACATTTTTGTATCTCTCTATATTACACCCATATTGTGAATGATACCATACTCATCATTTTGTCCCTGCTACTTTTCTTTATATACTTTGGACAGCAGTCCTTGTTATGTGAAGATAGATTTACTTCATTTTGTTTAACCAATGCATACTACATGGAAATACCATGGTTATTTCAATATTCTCTTTCTGTTGGTCATTTTGTTTCCTGATTTTATCTATTAAAAACAATGCCGCAATGAAAAAAGTAATAACTTTCTAATAGTGTGACTTAAAAATGGAATAAATTTTCTTTAAAATTTGGGAGAAATTACTCAATCTTCCGTAAGTGATCAGAGCCAGAGAAGAAGTCCTAGTGAGGAGGGTCACAGAAGAAATTCTAGCTCAATGATTGCTTCAAGTAACATTATTGTTAGCATCAACTAAGTCACAAAAAATTATTCCCAAATCTTCATCTATGTCCAATCTTCAAGGGTGTTATCATAGCTGTAACTATAAACTAAAAAGTCCCATAGCTATATGTAGCAGAAGTGTATGAAGATTTCAGAAGCTTGTGGGGTGTGTGGGGGGGGGAGTGTGTGTGTACATGTGTTGGCTGGCTGTCTCTTTTTCTCTTTCTGTCTCTATATACTTATACCTATTCTGTCTCATTTGTTTGTGTGTGTGAGCGTGTGTGTGTGTATACTTCAAATAGATTTGTGGAATATTCTTATTATAATTGTATTACATATTTGGGGCCCCCAGACCTCTTTTATAACCCTTTGGTGTGGGGAAAACCTAAAAGAAAACAAAAAGTCTTCTGACTCACAGAATCTTAGCAGATGGTAAGGATCTTATGACATCATGGAAGTTAGAGCATCGGTATACTCCGCCTAGGTCCAAAATTAACATTCAAATAAAAATCTCAAAACATCTTTCTTTGCTTTCATAATGCCCCTTCAATTTACAAGCCTGCTTTTAACCAAAATTTTCTGATGGTTATAGAAGAAATATTATAAGGTGATATTGGGGAAAGAACAAAAATGTTTGTTCTCTGCTTATCTCTGGGGTTTGAGAATGTGAAGTTGAGAGGGGTGCTGTTATTTTATTTTATATTTATTTTATTTATGTTATTGTTTTTATGTAAAAGAAATATTATAAGGTGATTATTGATATTAAAGATGAATGTCACAATAGCTAGCTGGCCATTCATCTTTAATTCAATGCCTTTGTTTTGAAGGGTCTTCTCTTGTCTTTTCCTTATGATCTTTAGGCATCTTATGATCCCCAACTTGAGCCCCTCCCCAATTTTCAATATCAATCAGACAAATCCAAGGGGAGAAGGAACTTGTGAGCTCTCCTTCTGTCAATCAAAGGATAAAAGCACTTTTGCATTGTAGTTAGCACCCTGTAGAGTCAATTGGTTACTATAAATTCCAAATTTGAGCTGCCTGACAATGTGTCAATGACTCACCGAGTCATGACAACTTTTTCTTTCACAAATGCACTACCTTTTATAGTGTTCAGGGAAAGTCTGTAACTTTTTAATATGCCTCTGCATAATCAACCATATATTGTGTTTGACCACTTTATTATACACACACATACACATACACACACAAACATACACATATCTTGTTAATATTTCAATATACATACATCTTTTCCCATTTACCTGATGATTTTCTTAGGCAAATATCAATTTTGACATATTTATGGTAATCTCGTAAACATAACTTTTCATTTGTTTTGCTTTCAGTTAATTTTCTTTATTACTCAAATCTCCAGCCTCACTTCAATGTCTCTTTTTGTTAAATCTGCTTTGCATTTAAAGGTGCTGTATGTTCTTTATTTTGCCTGAATCCTGACTTACTACCTGCACAAAGCATGAAACAGAGCATAATTCTTGGAACCTTAGCAGCCCGCTCCAAAAAACACTGGACCAATTGCCCTATCCGGTGATTTTTGGCTAGAGAGAACCTGAGTAGGAGCTTTGGTAGGAGTTGTAACTGAGAGAGAAGGCAAAATACCATGGCCCTTTGGATGCACATCTTTGATAATAAAGGAATAAGTATATATTAAATGATCATAAGAAGAGCATTCCCTATTATAACCTTTCAGACCTCTGCTCAACAATCTGGGCTATATATCAGAATCATCTGGTGAGCTTTTAAAATTTTCTTATGTTTGGGCCATACCTGAGAATTGTTCAATCAGATTCCTTATCGGTGAGGCCCACGCAGCCACAGTTTCTAAAACTCCCGAAGGAGTTACAATGTGTAACCACATTTGAGAACCAGTCATTCAGAGTACAGTAAGCAGCCACATAATAGAAAAATGTCAAGCCTTTTGAGAGGAAAGCTGTGCCCATTGATTAGTCCAGACTTTTTCATAAGGAAGATGGCATTTCACTAGCATTGGTTGATGACAGTGATGCGATACAAACTATATTGTTTCATTGGATCCTTCCAGTGATACAAGAAGAAATATGTGTTTGTTCTCTGTTCCTGGTTCCAGGCACAGAGCTTTGAAACCTCTTATAGATAGGGGCACTAGGAGAATATTTCATGATACAAGAAGAAATATAGGATCTCTGCTCCTGGTTCCAGACACAGAGCTCTTGAAACTCTTATAGATAGGGGCAGTAGGAGAGTTTTTTGTTCTGCTATTTGATCTTTGACCTCAGTTCCTGCCACAGAGCTCATAAGACCTATGTAATTTCCTGAGTGACAGGAGCATCTGACACAGAGCTCCTAAATCTCTTGGAGTTTTCTGAATGATAGAAGCATCTTTTATTCTAATGAGAGGACTTTTGGTGTGCTTCTGGGCAGCTTTAGGATGAGATCTGGTTGCCAGGGGAACCAACTCTGTGATGAGAGGGTTGGAAATTTCAGTCCCACTTCCTGATCTTTGTGGAGTGAAAAGGAACTAAATGTTAAGTGGATCACCAATGACCAGTGACTTAATCAGTATGACTGCTTAGTGAAGCCTCCATAAAAACCCAACAGAACAGGATTCAGGGAACGTCTGGATTGCTGAGCACATGGAGGTACCTGAAGGGTGGTGCACTCGGAGAGGGCATGGAAGCTCCATGTGCCTTCTCACATACCTTGCCCTATGTGCTGTCATTGGGATGTCCATCCATATACTTTGTTGTATAATTTATATTAAGTGTGTAAATATAAGTGTTTCTCTCAGTTCTATGAGCCACTCCAACAAATTAATTGAACCCAAGGAGGGAGTCATGGGAGCCTTGACTTATAGCCAGTTAGTCAAAAGCCCAGGTCACAAACTGGGGCTTGCAAATGACATCTGAAGTGAAGGCAGTCATGTGGTATTGATATTGATTCTGTTTTTTCTTTTTGAGATGGAGTATCTCTCTGTCACCAGGCTGGAGTGCAATGACGCGATGTCGGCTCACTGCAACCTCTGCCTCTTGGGTTGAAGCGATTCTCCTGCCTCAGCCTCCTGAGTAGCCGAAACTACAGGTGCGTGCAACCGCACCTGGCTAATTTTTGTATTTTTAGTAGAGATGGGGTTTTCACCATGTTAGCCAGGATAGTCTTGATCTCCTGACCTCATGATCTGCCTGCCTCAGCTTCCCAAAGTGCTGGGATTACAGATGTGAACAACCACGCTTGGCTGTGCGATTGAATCTTTAACCTGTGAGATCTGATGCTTTCTCAAGGTAGATGGTGTCAAAATTGAATTGAACTATAGAACACTCAGCTGGTATCCACTGGAGAACTACTTGGTATGTATGGAACCCTCTCTGCCACATCTGTTGTTAGAAATGTGTTGAGTGGAGTGTGAGAGCAAAAAAAACAATTTACTTTTTCAGACTCACATAAGTTTTTGCAATCTCCATTTTAGAGATGAAAAAAACTGAGGCTCAGATAACTTGCCCAAAACTGACAGATTTAAGATTGAACCCCAAGACTGCAATGCTCCAGAGTCCGTGCTCTTTTCTGCTGCACCACGATTTCACCACATTCCAAAACAGAGGGTAGATATCCATCACCACTGCAAATCCTATCTTATTTCAGGCCTCCTGGGGTTTCCTGTCATTGGGTTTCATATCTGGCTTCTGGAAATTCTCTCAGAAAGGAAATGAAGAAGTGAAGGAGTTCTAAACACACAGAGAATTCTGTTTTACTCAGAACAGCCATTCAATCAACCAAGCTCTGTGTCTCTGACATTCTGATAACAGAAAATAATTCCTTTTTTTTTTTTTTTAGCAGGCTCCCTGCCACATCAGTACCAAGTTTCTCATGTCACGTCCACTTCAATTTCAATTTTACCCTAGGACACATACACCTCAGCATGGTCAGCTCAGCAGCATAACAATGATGGCAAAATTTAACAGCCTTTAAAAGAGAGCTGGATGAAAAGGATTCCTAAGTGCTTTTCAGCACATCCATGAATCATCAGCTTTCAATGGAGTGATATTTTAGAATCACCCACTCAAGTTGACACCAGTTCTGAATGGTGAGGTCTCACCGTTCTTATGAAGATAACTTCCAATGCCATTAGTCTCCTTAATGCAGGCTTAGCACCAATGAAACTATTTCTGCAGCTGCATGGCATGAACAGATAGAAGAGTGTTTTCCTTGGAAAATACCAGAAATCATTTTAAAGCTTTAACCCCATAGTTTAACAAAGCCCAGTAAGTTATATGCCTTGACTATATCACTCAGGCTTCTGACAGAACTGAAAAGATCTGAGACTTAACATTATTTTTTCAATAGTAAGTAAAAGCTAGTGAAGATCTACCTAGAATTCTTTACCCTTTCCTAACCAATACATGATACTAGTGCATATTTCACAGATTTATGGTAAAAATTAAATGAGGGATGGGAGAAATTAAAGGTTACTCAGCAAATTATGTTGCACTTAGTAAAAATCAATACCTTTTAGTATTTTCTCTCAATTTTTTATAACTTGCTGAAGTTTCCTTATTTAAATATTCTAAAAGCAAATTTCACTCAGGGAAAAGACTTTCATTATAAACAGAATATTTACTTCTACTAAAAAAATGAAAGCTATGCAGTCTATCATATTTCCTTCTTTTCTCTAGCTACCAGCAGTCTCAGTGTTTTACCTTGTTTCAAAGTAAGTGAAGGAGCATGCTCCATAGAAGCATGAATTTATCAAAAATAAATAAAAGAATTTGTATACAGCAGAATAAATAAATACATTTATTAAAATAGAAGCATCTCTTACACTTAAGCTTTAAAAGAAAGAGAGCCGTTAGGGTGAAGAGAAATTGGTTTAATATCGACCAGTCTGCTATATTGATAGACAGATTACAGGAAGATTAGATAGACAGAGAGATCAATAGATAAAATTTCCTCTTCCTGCCTATTCTTTTTGTTACTTCACGTTTGTCTATCATTTAGTATTAAGGACTTTTGACTTACAATGTCAATAATTTTATTTTAAGCTAGCTCAATGCTTCCAAAAAGTGCAATACAAATAAATGCATAGATATATACACAAAAATGTTCTTTCTGTCTGTATTTCTTATTTGTTTCAGCACCAAAGAATGAGAATTAAACCCAATTTTATTTGTTCAATAAATATTATGTGCCAGTCTTTGTCCTAGGCAATAGGATTACGATAGCGAAGGCAACTTCTCCTGAGGATAACACTCTAGAGAAGATCTTTTTAATTCCAGTTGAGGTAAATCAATGAATGAGAGCTGTACCAAGATATCAGTCCCCTCAGCTCTTTAGGCAATTGAGGTGGGGTCTGAATTTTCTAAAGCACTGAAATCTAGAGTTATATATCCAATTATGTACTAAACTGGACATCACTATTTAGTGTTTAGTAGGCATGCAAGCCACTTGTCCATTTATCCCCCTGTGCTCTACAAAGACAGTCAATTCTCATTATTCACTAATTCCATATTTGCTAATCTACCTACTTGCCAAAATGTATTTGTAAACCCAGAACCAATATTCACAGTATTTTCACAGGTGTTTTCAGACATTCACAGAGAGGTGACTATTTTGACATGTTTCTCTGACATTCTCTAACGTGTACTTTCCAGGCTGAGACTGAACAAGATGATAATCTACCTTCTTTTAAAAAAAAATACATACATATATATATATATATATTATTTTACTTTAGGTTCTGGGGTACATGTGCACATGCACGATTTTTGCATAGGTACATACATGACAAGGTGACTTGCTGCCTCCATCCCCCCGTCACCTATATCTGGCATTTCTCCCCATGTTATCCCTCCCCAACCTTCCCACCCCCTGCTGTCCCTCCCCTATGCCTCCAACAGACCCCAGTGTGTGATGCTCCCCTACCAGTGTCCACGTGTTCTCATTGTTCAATACCTACCTATGAGTGAGAACGTGTGGTGTTTGATTTCCTGTTCTTGTGTCAGTTTGCTGAGAATGATGGTTTTCAGATTCATCCATGTCCCTACAAAGGACACAAACTCATCATTTTTATGGCTGCATAGTATTCCATGGTGTACATGTGCTACATTTTCCTTGTCCAGTCTATCATCTATGGGCATTTGGGTTGGTTCCAAGTCTTTGCTATTGTAAACAGTGCCACAATGAACATACGTGTGCATGTGTCTTTATAATAGAATGATTTATAATCCTTTGGAGATACACCCAGCAATGGGATTGCTGGGTCAAATGGAATTTCTATTTCTAGGTCCTTAAGGAATCGCCACACTGTCTTCCACAATGGCTGAACTAATTTACATTCCCATCAACAGTGTAAAATTGTTCCTATTTCTCCACATCCTCTCCAGCATCTGTCTCCAGGACAATCTGCCTCCTTATTACGGCTCTCATACTATAAGCAAGTTTCCTTTCTGTCCTATAAGCAAGAGGTCTATTTAGAGCCACATCTTTCACATTTTTGTCCATTTTTTGGTGTGTTTGCTGTTTAGTATTACTCCCAAGCACAGTACCAATGTTCTATCTAATGTTCCTAACTGCAAGAAGACTGATATGCCTTACAGAGCTTAAAAAAAAAACACCTGGTATTAGAAAAACTTTATTCAGACATGAGTTATAGTGCTGTTGGCCATGAGCTCAGTGGTAACGAATGACAAATATATATATTTTAAGAGTATCTTTAAACAGAAACTAGAATGGCATGACTAGAATAAAGTTATACATTGATAAGTTGATGAGAATTTTGGGCCAGAGGCTTGTAGAAACCTAACTGCATTTCCTGTATGAGCAATGGGTCGGTATTTGCTAATTCAGTGTTCGCGGTGACTTTATTGAACATATTAAGACAAACAATGATAATAAATTGTGTTGCCATTTCCTAGATATGCTATCATACAAAAAAGGCTATGAAAAAATTATTTTAGTTGGGAAAAGACAGACAAATTAATAATATGTTAGTTATTAATAAACAGAGTGCTTTCAAATATCAAATACCATGAGGAAAATTAGATGGAGTAAAGATAAAGACTGAGAGGAATGGGACCATACAATATTAGATGGTCAGAAGAGTCGTCATGGATAGGGTAGCATCTGTGCTGATCCCTGAATACCTAGAAGAAGCCAGTCATAAAAATGGAGTCAAGGGGATTCTAGGCAGAGAGCAAATATAAAGACCATAAAGCAAGAATAGGTTTGGTATATCCCAGGAACAGAAAAAAGGCCAGTGTGCCTGCAGCATAGTTTATTGGGGTGTAGGAAGGAGGGGAAGGGGAAGTGAACAGAAAGTAGGGGCTGCATCATAGAAGGACTTCTGGGCCATGGTAAGAAGTTTATAATTTAAGTATAAACAAAAACAGTTTGAGAACTCTAAACAAGCAAATGATATAATTTCATAAGCACTTTTAAAACCTACTGTTGGCAGCTGTGTGAAGAATGAACTATAGATAAGCCAGGAAGAAAACGGAAAGAACTGTTAAAAGGCCATGGCAGGATCTCAGATGAGAGACAGCGGTGCCATGACTAGAATTATAGCAGTAGGGATGGAGAAAAATGAGCTGGTTCAGGCTGGGTATAGCACTTGTGAAGAGTAAGTTCAAATGAGAGAAATTCAAGCTATCTTTCAGGTGTCTCAAGCCATTTGGTAGAGAGTGGTACTTGGGGGAAGAACGGTTCTGGATAAAAGAAATCATGGGTTCTGCTGGAGATGTCTGTTGGAAATACAACTCAAGTTCAGTGATAAAGTCGGAGCTGGAAATATAAATTTGGATATCATTGGCATATAAATTTGGATATTATGTGGCATTTAAAGCCTAGATACTGAATGTGATTACCCATCAAGAGGAGCAGAGAACTAACAACAAAATCTTGGATAGAACAATATTAAGGACAAGTATAGGAGAAAGGAAAGTCAGCAAAGAAAACCAAGATGTTAACCCCAGCTGAAGTAAAAAGGAAACTTGGGCTTAAAAATATCTTAATTCTCTCATAGGCATTAGAAGAGTCCTAGAATTATATAAATTTTGTAGTCTTTATTATGGAAGTTTTATTTCTGTGCTCATTATGGAAGTTTATCTCTGTATTGTAAGACAGAATGACCACTATATCATCATGTTGTTATTTTTATGATTATTTGCTTAATCAACATGGATATTAAATATTTGCCTCCCCATTAATGTGGTAAATTTGCTCTTGGGATTTTATACCTGAATGATTTTTATAAGTTTATTAAGCCAACAAATACCTACAATGAATAAACTTTTTTAAACTGCAGATAAATTATTCATTGCCATAAGTTGCAGAAGACCTTTAATTCTCAGGCAGTGAAAAGGAGCAGAGCAACGAAGGTCATTCTCCAGGATGTACAGCTGCAGCCTGTATGCTATGTTGGGTACCCTTACATTTGACATTCTCAATTGTTTTTGGCAGCTGAGGTTACCTATTTCTAAATTAAGCAATAAAATGCTGAAATATGGCCACAGTTGCAGATGGGCAAGTACAACAAACCTAATGATAATTTTGTTTGTTTGTTATCCTCATTATTATCATCATCTTACAACAGAACTTAGGAGATTTTTACTCATTTAAAATCATTTGCTGTTATAAACAGTGGAAAACTAGGCCTGCTGCCATCAACTGCAGGGACAGCCCAGAGCTGGGTAAAGATGCATATAGCACCGTCACTCTGCATCATTTTACTCCATGTTGAAACCAAATCAAACCTGCAATGACTACCTTTTGAAAGGAAAGTATCTTCTACCTCTCTGCCAGAACCCTCACGTGACCTCACTCTGCCACCCATCTCTGCTCCCAAACAAGCTCAGGTTCATGTTTAGAAGCTTTCTCCTTCTTCTTTTCTTTCATTTGTATCAAGGACTGTGTCTAATTTACCTCTCTATCCTCAGTAACCAGTGCAGTGGCCAGTTAATTCTAGATTCTCAATAAATGTTGAAATAAAATGGTACTTTCGATTTACAATTGTCTTGCTCTCTAAAGCCTTCTATGTTTTCATGCAGAACCTTTTATTCTTTTAGTTTAATTAATTATGATTCATAGGTTTTTTTCTGTTTTATAAAAAGCTCAATAGACATTTTGCAGCACGTACTATAGACAGGATCCTACATTTGAAGGAGTAGCAGTTTCAAAGACCTGGCCCGTAAGAAATTGACCAACTAATTGTCTGATGAATAAACAAGCTACTTTTAAAATATCAAAATAAGTACGTAAGTGCTAAACAAATCGAATACAGCAACCATACCAAAGTAGTTCAAAGGAAAGAGAGACCATTGTATCCTGGAACCATTGAGGAAAGTTTCTTAGGAGAGGCAGAATTTAAGCTGAATCTCAAGGATAGGACAGAAGAGAAGGAAGAGGAATATGTTCCTGGAATAGCAAATGTGAGCAAGAGTCTGGAACTGGGAATGTATCATAGCTTTCAAGGACTAATCAGTAAAACAATTTGTTGGGAGTAAAAGATCAGAATATGAAAACAAACAAACAAAAAAGCAAAATTAGAAAGATAAGTTGGGAACTTGGGGCCATGTTCTAGATTATTTTCAAGTTCAGAATATCTTTTAAAATCAAGAAGCAGCTGAGAGTTTTGTAATTATTAATGAGGACGAAGGTCAACTGGAAGACCATTTCAGATGCTTTCAAGAAAGGCGATATTACTGAGGGCAGTAAATCTAGTAAGAGTATTGCTAACATAATATGAAAATTCAGGATTGGTTGTGAAAGGTAGTTGAATATATTGATTAAATGTGGCGGAAGGCAAAAGACAGGAAAGTTAGAATCAAGGTTTCCAGCTAGATAAATGATGATATCATTGACAGATATAAGGAAGTCAGGACAGATCAAAGGGGAGCTGTTTGGGAAAGAAAAGAGAATTCTAATTTAGACCTATTGACTCTGGGTGTCATCAAAACCAGACGTCTACTTGATAAAGACATCAACTGAGACGGTAAAGAAAGATGTGGTATTGGATATCAGAATGGAAACTTTAAAGCCTCCCTGAGAGATGCAGGCAATCATTTTATTTAGCCTCATATTACATGTATGCCCAGCTTTCAGTTAAGGCCAGCTTTTAGACATTTAAAACATTTTGATCGTATTGTAAACTAATGTCTAAGAGGAATTCATATGGGCCCCTGTGAACCAAAGTAAATAAATAGACAAATCTCTTCTCTTTAAAATATCTCTAAGTACCATTATTTATATGCATATTTACCCTGAAAAAGCATTTAAAATAGCTACCAATAATAGGAGAAAATGTGGTCCAAGAGAATACCCTGTACTACAGGAACCCAGGTGTTTGCTGCCACGCTAATTAACATCTTCTGTTAGACAACTCACAAGTTGCTGGGCCTTTGCTTTCTCCTCTTTGAATGACATTAGGCCATATAATCTAGAACATCACTTCTAGTTCTGATCCTTATTTGCATGTATTTCATTTGCACTAAAGTATCATAACTTAGAAAGAAAGTTGTGTGTAAGAGAATAAGAATGCAGAGGAAAGAAAGGCTCTTTCTGACATAAGAAAGAAAGGCTCTTCACTAAAAGCCATTTGTACATCAGGGCAAGCTGCCTCCTTTGCATTATGTCAGGCTTATTAGAAAAAAACATTTTCTGTGTCTCTGTTGACCATTTAAGGTAACTAAAGGGTTCCTTAAACATGCAACAACATCAATGGAGGAAGAATTCTAGTGGAAATGAATAATAAAGGAATCTTTTAATGTGTGTACATTTAACGAGTAAAAACACATACATGATTTTCTCTTAATGTGACTGATTCTTCCAGGAGAAGCAAACACATTCTGTATTCTTACTGCACAAATCAAAGGATAACCAGAGGAAGGGATCTAATATCCACTGTTACCATTTACTGGTCCTCATGCTTTATATATATATATATATATATATATATATAAAATATGCATAACCTTATTGATTCTTCAAAATAGCTGTCTAAGATAAGTACCATTCTGATGTCAGACATTTTCAAATGAAGAAGCTGAGGCTAAATAGTTTAACTTACTAAACTGTCACTTGATTAGTACATGCTGGAAACAAGATTCTAATACAAAGTTTATTACAAAACGATTTTTCTTGCTATACTTCTATAACCAAAATTTAAGAAACTAATATTATGGCAATATTAATAAAAAATAAATATACGTTGTTGGTTTTTCCCCAGTTCCTGACACACAGCTCCTAAAAGGCTTGGAATCTCCCAAGTGATGAGTGTCTTGAATGCTAGCGATATGACTGGTGGCTGGGGGCCCGTGGATAGCTTCAGCATGAAGGCTGGTAGCCAGAAAGACCAGGGTCTGATTAGAGGATTGAGACTTTCAGTACCACCGCCTGATCTCTGGAAAGAGACAGGAAGCTGGAGATTTAGTTAATCACCAACGAACAATGATTTCATTAATCATGTTTGCAAAATGAAACCCCCATTAAAACCAGGAACGCACAAAACCTCTGCACCACCCTCAGCCCATACCTTCCTTTACACATTTTTTTAAAATTTAGCTGTTCTTGAGTTGAATCCTTTATAATAAACCGATAAATGTAAGTAAAATGTTTCCTTGTGTTTTGCAAGTCATTAGCAAATTACTGAACATGAGGAGAGGGATAATTGGAATCCCTGATTTATAGCATTTGAGTCAGAAATATAGGTGGAAACCTGGGGCTTGTGACTGGTATCTGAAGTGGGAGCAGTCTTGTAGGACTAAACCCTTAACCTGTAGGGTCTGTGCTCACTCTAGGTTGTTAATGTCAACATTGAATTGAATTGAATTCTGGGACACCCGGTTAGTGTCTGAATAGTTGGAGAATTTGTTGATGTAAAAAAAAGAAAAAAGAAAAAACCCCACGCACTTGTTGTCAGGGTACTGTGAGTAAAAACAGTTAAGTTACTTAATTATAAAATGCTCTCTAAGAGGCAGTAGTTTACAGGGTCAACTATGGCACTAAACTGTTTAGGGTCAAACTTTTATGAGGTGATCTAATACAAGTCACACAACCTTACTGCACCTCAATTAAAATGAGGACGATAATGATAACGCCCACAACATAAGGCTGTTTTGAGGGTCATATGTGTTCATATAAACAAAGAATTTACCTCCCCATGCCTGATCCATCAAAATGCTAGCTATTATTATACCAGACACCAAGATAAGTGTTTTCTATACGTTATTTTATTTAATGCCTACAACAACCTTATAAGATAGGCAGCATCAGCATCCACATCTTACTGATAAGAAAACTGAGGGTCAAAAAAACAAAAAACTGGTCCAAGATTGCATCACAGTAAATGGCATAACTTGGATTTTAATCTAAATTCACTAAATCCAAAGTCATCGTTTTATCTAGCAAACTACATTAAAAAGGATTTATCAGAGTGATTAATGCTAGTTGTCACGATAGAAAAAAATTTCAGGGGGTTAAGTAGAAGTTTGTTGCCGTTGTGCAGTCTAATGTTAACTAATGCAGAATGAAGAATGTACACTAGCTTTTAATGATGCCTGAGTCACACAGGCACATCCATATATAATCCACGCATCCAGACTAGTTGCATGTTTCTAATCTAACTGCAAAGCAGGCTGGGAAATGCAAAGGAACAAGTGAATATTGCTGTGAGATTTGCCTTTACCAAAATAAACCGTACTTAAAACAAATATTTGGATTCTTAGGTGTTCTCTCTTAACAGTTTTTACATTTAGGAGGAACATATTACCAAAAATTTAACGCCAAAATTATTGTAATGAACATTACTATTTGATCTGCTCAACAATACTGTCTTCCCTCCCTGGCATTTTTTTTTTTTTTTTTTTTTTTTTTTTTTTTTTTTTTTTTTGTAAAAAAAAATAAGTAAAATTTTTAAAAAAAATGTTTTGTTAAAAAAGGTTATTTGGGGTTAAACCA
>CAUYLG010042635.1:0-58039 GCA_963573385.1 Cacajao melanocephalus | reverse complement strand
GACCTTGAGTGGGGACCCCGAGTGAGTCAAGCTGTGCTACATGTTCCCTTCTTTACTTTGTTTTTAAATAACAATGTCACAATGTAGCTATTGATATCTGTTACTGCTTTTACTGTTCAGTTCTTATGCCATTGATTTCTGTCCCTGCTTCTACTGTTTAATGTTACAATGTAGTTTACGTCATCAAACAAGAACTAAAAGATATATAATCAGACTTATGCACACAATAAATTTGCTATTCTGGCATGCTATGCTGGCATTGCCTGAGTAGTCCTCCAGACCCCACTGTCTGTCTGCCTTTTCTTCCGCGCACTCTCTCCTCCAGGTGATGAACATCTCTGAATTGGGGTCAGGCATCCCGCAAGCCGGGAGCCTCCCGGCAGACGTGCCGGTCCCCCACACTGGGTAAAGCTTTGGAGATACTAGCCACGCTCCAATGCTGGGACTGCAGAGAAGATTTCACAGATGAAAGAATCAGGATCCCTTTCCAGCCATCAAAACCAATGTCAATCTGAAACCATCACTCACATTCAAGGCCTCTTTTCCATTCAAATCCTAGGTTTCCCTGTGAATCCTTTTGGTGTATTGGGACAAGGGTATGAAGGTCTTTTGCATTGAGGCATTTTGGATTGATGGCAGGATGAGCCAAGGTTGATTAATTTATCTAACCTTTGTTCAGAACTAAAAGGCAATGGGCATATCCAATGAACATAATGAACAGATTTAAATATAACATGTGGGAAACATACATAACCAACTTCAAATCAAATCTCTCCTCTGACCTCCAAAATGCCAAGAATGTCCCTTAGAACTAGACTGGACCATGGCCAGTTAGATCTGAATTCATTACATATGTTTTGGGGGATGGGGCTCTTGCCTGAACTCACCCTAATGAATTGTTCAGCCTTCATGGAAATGCTCTAATGACAATAATTTTCAGGAAGTAGCTGGCTCTTGCCTTCTTTCACTTGCTACCCATTAATACACCTTCTATGCATTACTTAGATTAAGGACTTTGTAAAGGAGGCCTTTGTAAGGGAAATAACTTGGGCAGCAGTGCAGCAGAGCATGAAATCCCAATCTGGATGGTTGGCTGCTTCATAAAATGTGACCAGGAATGGAGAAGCCAAAAACAGAGGTAGGGAACAGAGTGATGGAGCTCACAGTAGCTGATGGAAAGTTTCCCAACCATATCATGACAGTTGGCCTATGCAGGGCCCCAAATGAAATCCATTATGTTGGCCACAGAGCATGAGATTCTGGCACAGTCAGTACAAAAATGTTTCCCTCTGTGAGCTTTAAAAGTTATCACACAGCCTCCCACTGCTCCTCACCCTGAGAGTGAGGGCCTAAAGCTGGAGAGCATTGATTCCCACAGTGGCCTTGAGAGTCCGTTACAAAATCATTTTTGAGGAGAACCAAACCCATGGCACTTCAATGAAAGGTACAGTCTACTGAAGTGTCACTCAAGGACAGCTGGTCTCCAATGGCAGTCACTCATGAAAACCCAAGCACCAAACTCTGAGGATAGATACAATTTTTAATAAATAAAGACAGATGTTAATCATTCTACGAATACGTCACCCACCCACTTGAATTCTAAAGGATGTTCCTGAATGAAAGGGAAAGGGGTGACTGAGGCATAACCCTAAGCATTGGCATGATGGTTTCATGCATGGTTAATTTTATATGGATACCACTGTTAAGAACTCCCATTACTTTGGGAAGAAAATGTTGGGATGAAGCCCCTAGGCTAACCTATTGAAATGTCAATCCCCGGACAGAACAGGATGCATGGCTATCCCCAAACTCCATCTTGGCTGAAGAAAATGTATGAAAGTATCTCCTTATGTTAAAGATGACTTTACTTGGATATAACAAAATAGTGCATTGCAGGGTCTTCATGCAAATGCTTCTAGTCAAAGGAATGCTGGGTCCACGGAAGAACTAGACTTCAAAGTGGGAATGAGGCTTTAGTTGATTTGGCCTTATGGTGTGTGAACAAGATGGTTCTTAAAACATATGGGCTAGTGATGCTGCCTCAAAGGAGCACAGAAGCCAGAACAGATCAGTCTATTATTTTAAAAGAACTATATGAGGAGAAAAGGGGCCATGCACAGCATCTCCACCAACACTTTATGACACATAAGCATCAGTATCACTGAAGTGCTCGTCTCAGATGAAGTCTGGTTTCTCGTATGAACAAGACAATAGGCTTCAGACACACAACCACATGGCAAATCAAAAGTCATTAAGTTAGGATCAGCATGTTATTTGAAGTAACTTACACTCTTCTAACCAGGAAGATGTCCTATTATGTTATAATTATATCAGGTATCAAACAGGGTTAATTCACAGCTTTTAGTTATAGGAACATTGGGAGGCTCAAACTGTTGAATTAAATGACTCTGCAATCCTGTGCTAAAATACTCATTAAAAATATTGAACCTTAAGAAGAAGAAAGTCTGTCAATGCGTTATCTCAAAGCCCTTGAGTCCTTGGATTTTTCTACTGTGAAGTCATCCCTTCACTCAAAACAAACAAAGGATTAAATAAGAACAACAAAAATCCTGCGAGAACCACCAACCGCAACACTAGCCATGTTACCAGGGCCTGAGGATAATGTCTTTAGAAAGGCCAAGAAGTGAGGAATCCAGAATGGGCTACAGATAAGTTACCTTATAATTCTAGTTCAGTGATCTCACTCCTAAGATACTGACACAAACAATATAATCTGGCAGCATCAAGAGCTAACTTTGCCTGGGAACGGAAATGATGTGACCCCCTGGAGAAGGAGAAAGAAAGTAAGGATTTAAAATAAGGCCAAAGAGTTGAAATAGGGCAACATGTGAATATTTGCTAGATCCAGATAGTGAGTATTCAGTAGGTTTGAAAAATTCACAAACTAAAAACAATGAATTTAATCTTTTGGAGACTGTGCCATTTTTGGAAATAAGCAGGCAGGAAGACCCATGCAGAGGACAGTGCTGGGGCTGGGCCAGCTACACTCCAGGGTCAATGGTAGCTCTGTATCCAGTGGGGCTCAGAGAATACAGACCGCCCACAAGAAAGTCCATTACTTTGACTTCAATGCACTCTCCACTCTCTACTGGGTTGTTTCTCTGTAGAAAAGGGGGTGGGGGCTGGGGAATCTCCCATTTGGGTCAAAAAAGTAACAGTGTTGGGTAGGAGGGAGGTAGGGGTGGAAAACTGCAAGGCACACCAACAATAACTGGGCTTGGATCCTATCTTCCAAAAGGTCATGAAATAACAGACTTTAAACAATAGGAAGGACTCCCACATCTGAGTCACAGCCTCATGTTAGACGGGGTACATTAATATTTGTATCTCTTGGCCTAAACACCTCTTGTTAAAGGGATTCCACCCCCATACAGCTGTGCTGTTCCAATCACCAACGTCTGAGTGATCAGGAAGACTGTTCTCTGGCAAGTCAAAAAAGAAAATGACTAGCTCAACAAATTTTTATCAAGACATGCAGCTCACAGAGATCCCTGTGCCTGCCGCAATCAACACAGGGGAAAGGCAAAAACCTATTAGCCAAGTATTAAAAAAAATAGGGAAAAATAAAGAAATGGAAACTATGTAGGAACTGGGGATCCAGCGTCCCCCCCAATAGAAGGTTTTAGCTGTCCTTACAAGTCAGTTAAAAAAGTTTAAGGGACATACTTAAACTGCAGCATTTCTAATGCGGCTGTCACACTACATTTAATGCAGAAAAGATGTATTTTTAAATGATCCGGTTACTCCAAGGGCTTTGGCTTATAAAAGCCTTTTTTATTGAGATTCTAAATTCCAGTCTGAATAACCTTTCAATTTGTTCCAGTAATTTTTCCCCTCCTGCATTTGCATTGGCAATACAGCTGGAGTCATTTCAAAGCCTGGGCCCTGAGCACTGAGCCTTTTGTACCACGTCTCCCCCTTCAGCATAGACTGTGGGTGCCAGATTTGACATTTCTATGAAGCTGTTTGCACAAGAAAAACCACTTGCTTTTCAAAGATCAAGATTAAAGAGAGCTTAGGAAAAGAAAGAGAGCATGTAGTATTTTTCATCACCCCTGTGATTACCTGGGGGTAGAGGTAGGGGTCTGAACTACAAATTAAGTCACTTCAAGATTCCTTGAGTAGTTAAAAGTGCTACCAACAAATGTGGCTCTCTGTTAATATCTCTGCTTACATCCCCCAGCCCTTGTTTCATTATCTAACCATCACTTTCCTTTGTGCTCTACTGTGAGCTCACTGACATTTTGCAGCCCGGTGCTTGGGTGACACTCATGATGAAACATTAGTGTGAAGGTATGAACAAGGTATAAACTCGATGGCTTTTCATGTGGCACCTTCTTCCTAAATATTGAAAGGAAAATGAGACCTTGCAAAGATGGAATAATTGTGGGGGGATTTTAGGTCATTCCAATCAAAACCTGGTAGGAGAACAGCCAACGTTTACTGAACCTTCACTATCTGGCCAGCGATGAGCAACATGCTTTCAGGAATACTTCTACCCAAAACTAAACATCCGAATAACAAAAGGTAGCCACGATTCCAATTGTAGGGACACTAGTTATCCTTAAAAAAAGGTAATACCACCCAAGAATCTAGAAACTACTTTTACACTGAGTTTGTTTGAGTACGACTAGGCCTGTAAAATTCTTACAGGTAAATTCTAGCTCCAAATGGATAAAATGAATCACATGTAGGTTTAATATAAATAAACTCTATGGCAACTTGCCTACCTAAAACTTTGGTTTTATTTATTTTTTATTCTTTTTTTTCTTCCAACTTTTAATTTAGGTTCAGGGGTACATGCACAGGTTTGTCACATGAGTAAATTCCGTGTCACTGGCATCTGCTGTACGAATGATTTCGTCACCCAAGTAGTGACCACAGTACCTACCGGATGGATAGTTTTTTGATCCTCATCCTCCTCCCACCCTCCACCCTCATGTAAGCCCTGGTGTCTATTTTTCTCTTCTTTGTGTCCATGTGTACTCAATGTTTAGCTCCCACTTATAAGTGAAAACATGCAGTATTTGGTTTTCTGTTCCCATATTAATTCACTTAGGACAATGGCTTCCCGCTACATCCATGTTGCTGCAAAGGATGTGATTGCATTATTTTTATGGCTATGCAGTAGTCCATGATGTGTATGTACCACATTTTCTTTATCCAATCCACCATTTACAGGCATCTATGTTGATTCCATGTCTTGCTCTTGTGAAAAAGAGCATATATGCACACATGTGTCTTTACGGCAGAATGATTTATATTATTTTGGGTATACTCCTAGTACCTTGATTGCTGGGTTGAATGGTAGCTCTGTTCTAAGTTCTCTGAGAAATCTCCAACTGCTTTCCATAGTGGCTAAACTAATTTACATTCACACCAGCAGTGTATAAGCATTTTCTTTTCCTCTGCAAGCTCTCTAACATAATGGTAGCCATTCTGACTGGTGAGATGATATCTCATTGTGGTTTTGATTTACATTTCTGTAATCATTAGTGATGTTGAGCATTTTTCCATATGTTTGTTGGCCACATGCATATCTTTTTTTTGAGAAGTGTCTGTTCATGTCCTTTGCTCATTTTTTAATGGAGTTCTTTGTTTTTCAGTTGTTGATTTAAGTTCCTTATAGATTCCCTGGACACTAAGCTTTGTCAGGTGCATATTTGCAAATATTTTCTCCCATTCTGTTTACTTTGTTGATAGTTTCTTTTGCTGTGCAGACGCTCTTCAGTTTAATTAGGTCCCAGTTGTCAATGTTTTTGTTGCAATTGCTTTTGGGAGTTTTCATCCCGAATTCTTTTCCCAGGCCTATGTCCAGCTGGTTATTTCTTAGGTTTTCCTCTAGGGTTTTTACAATTTTAGGTTTTACCTTTAAGTCTTTAATCCTCCATCTTGAGCTGATTTTTGTGTATGGTAAAAAAAGGGGTCCAGTTTGAATCTTTTGCATACAGATAGCCAATTATCCCAGCACCATTTATTGAATAGGGAGTCTTTTCCTCATTGCTTGTTATTATTGACTTTGTTGAAGCCAGATGGTTGTCAGTGTGTGGCTTTATTTCCAGGTTCTCTGACTTGTTCCATTGGTCTATGTGTCTGCTTTTGTACCAGTGCCATGCTGTTTTGGTTACTGTAGCCTTGTGGGTTAGTTTGAAGTCTGTACTACAGTGTGATCCAGTGTGATGTCTCGGGCTTTATTCTTCTTGCTTAAGATTGCTTTGGTTATTCAGACTCATTGTTGATTCTATATAAATTTTAGAATAGTTTTTTCCAGTTCTGTGAAAAATGAGATGAGCAGTTTGATAGGGATAACATTGAATCTATAAATTGGTTTGGACAGTGTGGCCATTTTAACAATATTGATTTATCCTCTCCATGAGCATAAACTGTTTTCCCATTTGTTTGCTGTTGTCTCTGGTTTCTTTCAGCAGTGTTTTGTAATCTGTGTTGTAGAGATATTTCACCTCCCTAGGTAGCTGTTTTCCTACAACCTAAAACTTTTAAATGACCTTTTGTAGGGAATAAACATTTACAACACATATTTACATCGTTCAAGCACATGCTTGTGAATAGGAACTAGGTATATTGGGTATAGAGAGGATGGGGAGGAAATTTCAGTGGACTCCCTGAAATTCCTTGCAAACAACTGTTAGGCTTCCTATGCATGGCAGGGTTCATTTTCTTTTCATTCAGATCACTAGTTTTCAAAGCTTTAATGACACAAACCAGTTTCTCATATAATTTGATTCTGATCCACTTTCAAACTTGATGGGATGCACACATCTTCATTGGTGGAAATAAAGACAACTTATAGGATTAGAGATGACTTGTAAAGCCTAGAAAGAAACTTCAGATCAGTGGCCAAATTGGTTTCTTTTAGGAATCAAGAGGCACTTGACAAGCACTCATGAAAAGAACCTGATTTCCTTCATCCAATATGGCCCAGTTCCATTTATATATAGAACAAAGAATTCTGCAGCCTCTGCTTTTAGAATAATTACTGATGGCTCTAACTTTTTGAGAACATGCTGAGGCTCTAGGGGGAGGCAGCGCAATGGCTAAGGCTATAGTTCTGGAGTCTAATGAATTGGTGTTAGGTCCTCGTTTTTTCACTGAACAGTTCTGAGACTTGGGCAAGTTATTTTCCAGCCCTATACAAAGGAACTAGTGATAGCTCCTGTCTCACAGGGCTGCCATGACAATTATATGAGGCAACTCCTGGAAAGCACTTTGCATAGAGCCCAATGCATAGGATAAAGTCAACTAAATAAAAATGTAATCTTCCTATAGTATAACTGTTTACCATTCTTCTACCAAATGGTTATTTTATTCAAGACTCATAAATTCTAAGGGCGTAACCACATATATTAAAAATAAAAATAAAAACGGGTACTTATTTGAGACATCCTCTGGAGAAACAACGTCCAACAGAACTTTCTCCAACGATGAAAATATTATATATTTGTGCTTATATGGTTGTCACCAGCTAATGGGACTATTAAACCACTTGAAATTTGTCTGGTGCAACCACGGAACCTAATTTTTAATTTTGTTTAATTTTAATTAAATGTGAATTTAAGTGGCCACAGGTGGCTGACGGCCACCATGTTGGGCAGCTCAGTCAGTCCAGGAATAGGAGGAAAATAAGACAGGAGAGCATAAATAATTAAAGAAATAAGTATCAGTGGGAAAAGCCACATTTGAATGAGAATGATTACTTAGCACTCACCCAGCAAACACTTGAAAAGTTCCATGGGTCGTGAAGGTGAAAGTGAGCTGGGAGTTATTATAGACTGTCCTCAATTCAGATTCTGGATCTATAACTTACACATTGTGATAGCTAGGTGAATCTGTTAGCTGCTTCTTAGCCAGGGGCTATGTCTAGGTAGCGCAGATAGATAATAAATGCTGGGAGTGGATTCTCCTCCCTAAGGAAACCCAGAAGGGACAACCTTGTGTGCACTTGTGTCACATACAGGTTAAAAGCACATCAGTACCCATGCAAACACACGATTTAACCCCATGGTTAATATGGTTGTTTGGGTTGGCATAGTTTGGGTTATTCATTTAGTAAGAACATAAACTGTCCAGAGTAAGCACCCTTAATGTGTGGTTGGGCCCAAAGGGATAGAGGAAAAACCAAGCTAATATTATTTAGCACATACTAAGTACTTTCCATTTAATCTCACAGCAGCCAGAATGAAGTCAATATTACTATCCTCATTTTACGTAGGCTACAAACTGAGGCATAGAGTGGTTATATCACCCACCCAAAGGAACACAGCGGAGATGGAACTAAAATCCAGCCTGATAAAGTCCCAATTCAGAAGAACCACTGCTGAGAAACAGAATAATAAATGGAGTGTGTCCTTATATTAAAATGCTGCTAGTCTCACAGAGAAGTTAAGACAGAAACACAAGGCAGCAGAATACAAAATTAAGAGTGAACATACATTGTCACATTGGAGAGGAGAAAGGGCCAGAAGGAAATGCTGGCTTCTGAGCAACTTGTTAGTGACTAGGTGGGAAGCAGGCTGTTTCCCAAAGGAGGGAAAGACTGCTTAATCATGTCAAGAGTGGGACACTCTTCTGCCCCATTAGAGAAGGAGCTCAGTGGCTGCCTGAGATTGGAGAGACGAGCCTCCCTCTGATCTGTAGCCCCTTTCCCCTTGCTCCTCCAGTATCCCATGTAGTCTTCTTCCTCCTCCTGATCGTCTCTCCCCTGCTATGTCTCCCAGTCATCCTATCAGAGGCTGGCTGGCATGGGCCCAAAGGAATAGCTTTTAAAACTGGAAACCAGATGCCACCAGCTCCCTATGACTTGGGTTTTGTCATGCCTTGATGCCTTGATCTTATTTTCGTCTTAAGTCTTTTGAACAGGTTCAGGGTCTTCCTCTATGTTTTCAATGAAGCACACTGTCAGCACCAGTAATCACTAAATAATAACGATAATTACACCCTTCTTACCTAAATGCCTCCTATGGTTTCAATAATTCCACTCTAAAATCCTTGCAGGGCTGCCTGCATTCACGTGGTTGTTGGTGATTTGTACAAGCTTTTACTCGCTCTCCCGTACATCCTTGTACGTCTATAAATGGTTATATTTGGGAAAAACACACAGGGTGGGAGATAAATACACAGGCAGGCCATTGCCCATGTACCAATTTATAAAATGCATAATAAGAGATGAAAAGTGTTAGGCAAATGTGTTTGTTATTTCTATGTTGTTCACATTTCCCTCAGTCACATCGTATCTCCTTCTCCAAATGTTCTAATCATGCTTTATTCCAACTGTAAGAATTCTGCTTACTTGAAGGTTCTCATCTCTTCAAAGCTGACGTCAAGCAGGAGGCAGAGATTGGGTTTTAATCCTTCACTTGCCCTTCCAAATACCAAGTATTTGTGGTGTTCAGCGTTTTCAAAATCAATGGGGACCAAAAACATATCAAAATGAGCATCAAGATCATTCACAGCAGAATATTAAACATGCCTTATGTTTTTCTAAGGCAAGTTTTAAAAACAGGACCGGCAACAAAGCAAGTTCAAAGTTTATGGAAACAGACAACTCTAGCTGTATTCCGTTTCTCTTTGTCTGGAAGCCAGTTCTTTTGAAAAAGTTCAAAGGAAAACGGAATTGTGACTCCCCTTCTAAACAAACAACATCATCCCTGTGTGTCAATAAGTTAACCATCCCCCAATAAGCTGGGGTGGGGATGGTTAACTTACACCTCTCCCCCAATTTGCTGTTCACATTCCTGAGACTACCCCTTGGTTATAAATCTGCTATTGATGTTATTTAATTCTACACGGACAGGCAGTTTCCTGGGAAGCACCCATAAGTGGTCAATTTTTGCTATGATCTGAAAATAGCTTGAAAATATTATTTGGATTGTTTGCAGCTCATTGTTTTAAAAGAAAAGAAGGAAAGCGAGCAGCAAAAGTGACAATAGAGTGCTCAAAAAAATGGGCAATAAACCTTATTTTCTGTTTGTGCAAAGTGTTGCTAAGATAACATATTGTGCATAATTTTAAAAACAAGAATGAATGACAGGCCAACAGGGAAGATTACCATGCCCACTGGTGAAGTGAGACTGGAAGAAAAAAAAAATAAGTCTGGCTAAGGGAAAACTAAATTAACTGCTCCATCTTCAGGATATTTAGCCAAAATTCTTCCTCCTTCCCTCTCCTACCCGCTTCCCAGCAGTAGTTTTAGTATCCATTAAAATGGGTGATTTGAATGCATGGAAGGTAGTTAGGAAAGGACTAGAAGTATCTTGCCTACAGCACTCTTGCTCCAGCTCCCTGTCTCTGGAATGCATGAAAAATATAAGTGTGCACATGGCTCCATTCCTTCCAGACCGCAGGAGTGCAAGGCACCTTACAGCCAAGGGGAAGGAAGAAACAGGAAAGAAAAGAGGTCGGGGAAAGGGCTGTGACCATGTATTCCTGGGAGTGAAGATTCCATCAAAATGGTCAGAGAGTGATCTCTGCTTGTCCTTGGCAACTGTAGGATTAGAAGAGCTGATGCTCTGAAGTTCGTTCAGCCAAATGAAGGGGGTTCCCTAAGGTGGTGGTCCTCGGACTTTACTGTGGCTAAGAATCACCTTGGGTGCTTGCTAATATGCAGATACCTGGGGCTGACCCCAAATCCACAGTTAGAAACTTCAGAAACAGAACCAGGAATCTGACGTTTTTGTTTGCTTGTTTTGTTTTTTTGAGATGGGGTCTCTGTTATCCAGGCCAGACTGCAGTGTTGCCATCTCAGCTCCCTGCGACCTCTGGCACCTGGGCTCAAGTGATCCTCCCACCTTAGCCTCCTGAGTAGCTGGGACCACAAGCATGCACCACCATGCCTGGCTAATATTTTGTGTTTTTTGTAGAGACAGGGTTTTGCCATGTTGCCCAGGCTGGTCTTGCTCCTGAGCTCAAGTGATCCGCCTGCCTTGGCCTCCCAAAGTGCTGGGATTACAGGCATGAGCCACAGCGCCTGGCGAAGAATCAGATGTTTTTCAGAGAGCTCCAAAACTCTAAAGCTAGGGACCCCCAAATCTTGTAAACAAACAACAGAATCAAAAACACTGCTTCTCACTACTGGACTCCCCAAACAAAAAACTCTGTGGATACTCTTGGACTTGTAAGAAGCAGGCCGAGACAATGGGAAGTAAGCAAGGATGATTTTTAACATAATATTGCTGGCTAGTTTATGAGCTTTCCTCCATTCTGGCATTCTTTAAAATGTCTTCTGGAAGGTTCAGTGCTGCAGCAGAAAACAGGGTCTTCCATGATGTGGAACCGCAGGGTAACAGGGTTTGCTAAGTGATGTGGGGATGGTAGGTGCACATTCAGTCACCAGCCACGAGCAAGAAGAAGGGTGAGTGGGGGACAGTGGAACTGTGCCATTCCTTCCTCTGTGCACTCACCACCACCACATTCCCTGACCACACACCTGTCTAATGATAACCACATCCTGAACAAGAGAAACAAAACCCTCTCCTAAGGAAACATCCCAGGACAAGGAAAAGCAAACAAAGTGGATTACAAAATCAGTTGATGAAGGAAGTCAAACTCATTTCCATGCATTGTAAATAGCACTGGGCCTTACAGGCATTTGAAAATAGTTTCCTAATGTCAGTGTAGTAGGAAGCTGACTCCTTCCCTAAGACATGCAGAGTAGGGGGACCTTCCAGCCCATCATCTTGAGATGAAATATGAAGGCTGCAGGGAGCCCTCTCCAATCTGCTAACCCAGGGAGTTGCTGGTCCAAATAACACCGCAAGTATTTGTGTATTTACAACTGTCGGCAACTATAATGTCAGCTACTAAGAAGATTATCATCTGAATATAATGGTGGAGTTACTAGAAGCCAGACAGGAACATAACCCACTCCTCAACCCTGGCCATGCCTCCCACCTCTCCTTAGTCCCTAGGACCACAGTGCGGAGAGGAGTGAAGAGACAGATGAGAATGAGATGTAGAAAGAAGGGAAAATAAGAAAACCAAGGCCTTTTCAGGAACAGTAAACGCAAAGGCCATAAAAAGAATATCTGATCATCTGACTTCACAAAATTTTAAAATTTTGATAAAGCACACCACCATAAAAATCAGAAGGCAAATAACAGAGGAAATTATCTGTAGACAATGGCAAAGTTAATATCCATCTATAAAAAGACTTCTTGCAAATCAATAAGGAGAAAAATGTCTTCTTTGATTTAAAACAGAAGGAGGCAAAAGTCTTAAGTCATTCACAGAGAAGAAAATATGAATGACTATAAAATCTTATTGGTAATGAAAGAATTCCAAATTAAGAAGAGGTTCTGTTATCCTGTTGGCTAAGGTTTTTTAAATATTCATCTCTAGCAACAACTGGCAGGTAAGGGGAAGACAGCACTGGTACACTGCTGGTGGGGATGTGCATTAATAGAACTCTCCTTGAGGGCCATTTGCAAACAGGTATCCACAGTTTTATAATAATACTCTTAACTTTGGAACCACTCATGCATTTGTATGTATGCATCCCGGAAACAACTTGTGATATGCACAAAGACGATGCTTTTTTTTAAAAAAAAAAAAAGCAATGAGAAATAGAAAAAAACTAAACTTGAATACTATTCAGTCATTGAAATCAAGTTTTTAGCCAGGAGTCGTGGTTCACACCTGTAATATCAGCACTCTGGGAAGCCAGAGCGGGTGGATAGCCTGAGGTCAGGAGTTTGAGACCAGCTCAGACAACATGGTGAAACCCCATCTCTACTAAAAACACAAAAATTAGCTGGGCATGGTGGCAGGCACCTGTAATCCCAGCTACTTGGGAGGCTGAGGCAGCAGAATCACTTGAGCCCAGGAGGCGGAGGTTGTAGTGAGCCAAGATAATGTCATTGCACTCCAGCCTGGGCAACAAGAGGGAAACCCCGTTTCAAAACAAAAAGAAAAAAAATTATGACATGACAAAGTGGTAATGACATGACAGACAGGGAAGAAGGATCAAGATACAAAGTTCTGTATGAATGATCCTCACTTTGTGAAAAGCATGTATAGAAAAAAAAAGGCTAGAATACACTGGGATTTTAGCTATGTATTCCCAAGGAGACACACTTATAGGAAAACTTTACTTTTCCCCTTGTATTTTTCTATTATTTCTCAAAACAAAAAGAATATAACAAAGGTATAAGAAGACACAAAAGAAAGAAAAGGGAGTGAAAATAAAGGAGGAGGTAAGCATATGGACTCTCTTACAGGGAAGGAACCCAAATACAGCTAGCAATACCTCAGGCCCTTTTTCAAAGAAGCTACTTGAGAATTCAAGTTTTGGTATTTTGAGTATGTTGAATGCAAAGCATCCAGCAACTATCTTATCACAGGATTTGAGCAGTGGGTGGACTGAATCTTCCTGTTCACTGTTCCTGAGGCAACCAAACACCAATTGGTAGAGCAGCCCATCTACGAGAGCATGGCTTCACCAGTTCAAGGCAAAATGAGGAAAATCAGTGTGTACAGCATTTTCTATAAAGTTACATGTATATTTATGTGTCACTTAACAACAAGGATACTATGGTCTAAAAATAATGCATTATTACACGATTTCATTGTTGTGTGAATACCATAGAGTGTATTTGCACACACCTGGAGTGTGTACATAGCGTACTACACACCTAGGCTATATCGGAGAGTCCAGTGCTCCTAGGGTACAAATCTGTACAGCATATGACTACTGAATATTGTAGGCAATGGTAACACAATGGCAAGTATTTATGTATCTAAACATACCTAAACATAGAAAAGATATCAGAAAGTATGGTATAAAAGATTAAAAATGGAACACCTGTATAGGGCACTCACCATGAATGGAGCTTACAGGACTGGAAGTTTCCCTGGTGAGTCAGTGAGTGAGTGGTGAGTGAATGTGAAGGTCTAGGACATGACTGTACACTGCTATACCCTTTATAAGCACTATACACTCAGGCTAAACTACATTTGTTTTTTAAATGTATTTCTTCAATAATAAATATCTAAGCTAACTCTGACTTTTTAATTTTATAAACTTTTAATTTTTTTAACTTTTTGATTCTTCTGTAGTAACATGACTTAAAATACAAACAGATCATACAGCTGCAGAAAAATCTGTTCTTTCTTTATATCTTTATTAACTTTATTCTATTTTTAAAATTTTATTTATTTTTTACTTTTTAAACTTTTTTGTTAAAAACTTCACAAACATACACATTAGCCTAGATCTGCACAGTGTCAGGATTATCAATATCCTCATCTCCTACCTCCACCTCTTGTCCCACAGAAAGGTCTTCAGGGGCAATAACAGGCATGGAGCTGTCACCTCCTATGATGGCAATGCCTTCCTTCTGAATAAATCCTGAAGAACCTGCCTAAGGCTGTTTTACAGCTAAATTTTCTTTTCAATAAGTAGAAGGAGTGCACTCCAAAATAATGATAAAAAGTATAGCACAGTAAACAAACCAGTAACGTTGTTTATTATCAAATATTTTGTGCTGTACGTAATTGTGTGTGCTATACTTTTATATGACTGTTGGTACAAGTCTGTTTACACCAGCATCATTACAAACATGTGAGTAATGTGTTGTACTAATGTGTAAGGATGGCTGCAACCTCACCAGGTGGCAGGAATATTTTAGCTTCATTATAATCTTATGGAACCACTGTTGGGTATGGGGTTCATTGTTGATTGGAACATCATTATGCAATGCATGACTGTATTTCATTCAAAGGACTGTTTTTTATTCCTATAATGACCTTCCCACATTTTAGTGTTAAGATGCCCATTCTTCTGTGAGAAGATGAGGTAATACAAAATAGTTGTTCTGTTTTGGTTTTCTTAACATCCTGACCAAGCAAAATTAAAACCTGCAGCTTTGTGCTACTACACAGTTTTGGGTTTTGTTTTGTCTTTTACATTTTCATGGTGCATGAAATCCAGGTATCTGGTATCCAACTCTTCAATCCCTAAGCCTCACTTAAAAAGAGTTGGCCATTTCATGTGTGGGAGCAAAAACTAAATGGCCTTTTTTCTTCAGGCACTTGCTGGGTAAATTCTCAGCAAAGGATGATAGATTAATACGTTCAAGTTCAACAGAATTGCCAAGGCAGAGTCATCTGTAGAATACAAGCACTCTTTCCAAAAAGGCTGCTAGAGATGCACGTATGTACCCACAGAATGAAGGAAACCTGTAACTGGTCTCCATCCATCCTGCCTTTTGGTGAGCTGATACAGGTAACTGGGAGGGGATCCATCGTGCTCGTTGATGGGTTGTGTCCAGAGAGCTGAGGCTTGGGAGATTCTAAGAAATTTTGGTAGGATCCAGACTTAAATGGAAGCTCAGTTCTAGCTAGTGTCTGGAGAGTCATCAGACTCTGAACACAAAAGAAAGAAATAAAAAGAAAAGAAAGGAATGAGAAAAGAAAAGCAAGCAAGCAAGCAGGGAGCATGTAAGCCCAGAGTTGGGCACCCAGGCCCTGAGTCCGGTACAAAAGTTCATGGCCCCCTGCTCCCTCTGTAGGCACAGTGTCCAGAAATGTGGCAGACTAAGGAGAGGGGATGTAGGGTGGCATTCTGCTGAAATGCTCTCCTGACCTGAACGGGCATAGTTTAAAAGGGATTCTTAGTGGAGGAGAGAGAAAAACAAATCTGATGACAGATCAATAGAAATTAACATTACTGGCTAGGTGCAGTAGCTCACACCTGTAAACCCAGCACTTTGGGAGGCCAAGGTAGGTGGATCACTTGAGGTCAGGAGTTTGAGACCAGCCTGGCCATCATGATGAAATCCTGTCTCTACTAAGAATACAAAAATTAGCTAGGCCTGCTGGTCCATGCCTATAGTCTTAGCTACTTGGGAGGCTGAGGTGAGAGAACCGCTTGCACCCAGCAGGTGAGGTTTCAGTGAGCCAAGGTCGTGCCACTGTACTCCAGCCTGGGCAACACAGAGAGACTCTCTCTCAAAAAAAAAAGAAAGAAAGAAATTAATAGTACTAATTATTTTAACTAGTTACTTTAACTAGTTAACCAGTTATCAGCTAAAGTACAATTAATTACTTTAGTTATTACTTTAACTAGTTATTTGTGATAAATGACATTGTGATAACTTGAGGGCCATTCACAGAGTCAAAATTAAAAGATAAAGAACAATTGGTGGAGATATCCACTGCATTCTCTTTAAGCTCCTGAAGCTGAAAAGACAAATAAGTGAAATACTGCAAATGTGAACATCTTACTAAGCACACAGTAGAGAAATTAAAAGCTATGTCCTACAGGAAGAGACAGCAACGCAGCCTCACTCACACAGGCCCCAGAGCTGGCTCCTCTCCAAGCCACTGGGGTCTGAAGGAATTCAGCACTTGCTCATTTTCATGTTAATAAACTAAGGGTTTTTAGTTAGAGATTATTATAATTACTTTTCTTTCTAAGCTGTCTGCTGGCAATATACTTTCTGCACCTTTTCTTGGCATTCTGATAACCTCCTCTAGGCAAGTGATTTAAATATGGTCAGCCTTCCATCAGTGCCCCTCTCCTTCTCTCCTCATTGACTGAATGTTGCCTGGATGTGCAACTGGAAACTAATCAAGTGAGTCCCCACAATATGTTCCTTTGTTGATTATACATGTCAGCTGTTTGTATGGAGTCTTCGAGCTATTGAGAAGTCTCCTGATGGCAAAGGGCCCGGCTGTTGCTGAAATTTGACCAGAATATCTTGGGGAAGGGAGCAGAAGAGCCAGTGCAGTATAGGGCCACACTGTTAGCCAAGAGAAAGGCTATTTCCACGGCCTGAGTGTTTCAAAGGCACATACAACTCTGCAGCGCAGCTTCATTTTCTTTCATCCAGGGGTTAGCATCACAGGTGGTAGAAGGCTTTGGCAGGTTGGGGGCATTGGGACCAGGTCTCTTCTCCCAAGAACTGACAAAGCCCAACCCTATCAGAGTAGACAGCTAACATCTTTGTAAAGTCATCTTCAACCCCCCTCCCTCCAACCCACACAGAGAAAAGCTCAACCAAAAAACTTCATACTTCCTTGCCATTTGTAGGCCCCACGCCATCATAAAATAGAATAATACGTCATGGGGTGAGAGGGAAGGACAGCCCTCAATTGAGTGGGGCTTTGCTGCACTACCCCTCAGAAGTGACTTTCCTGGAAGACTAGCCTAAATCCTTATAGCATCAGTGTATGGTTTTCCCTCTTATTCTACACACAGGAGAAATGAGAAGGGAAAACAAAGCAATCAAACTGTACAAAACCTATTTGCCATATTTTAATAAATAAATTCTATCTGTGAAATAACATTCTCCCAAATTGCAGGATCCATATTTGTTCTTCAATGAGATACAATTCCGTTGTCAAATCACAGGCCACCCAGATTAAAAGGATACTTAGTCTAGCTAACTATACACAAAGCAATGGCTATTCAATACTAATGCCACTAACCAGATAACATACTCTATGGAATACATGGGCCAAAATGAGCAGTTCACACAAATGAGATGATAAAGGTACTGATGATGATGATAATGATTCATTCAGCCGATATTTATTGACAATTCACTTTGTGCTGGGCCCTGTTATGAGTATTTAGGACTTAATCAGTGAATAAGCTACAAAGATCCCCATTCCTGTATACCAACAGTCTATGAGAGAGGAACAAACAATGAATACTGTAAGTAAGTAAACTATAAAGTACGTAAGAAAGCAGTAAGTAAAACCACTACAGGAGGAAAAGAATAAAGCAAAGTGAGAACTATATAGAGTTTCAGAACCAGAGTCAATGGAGACAGGAAACTTTAAATAGGGTCATCATATTACAGAGAAGGTGACAAGTGGGCAGACTTAAAGGAGATGAGATAGTTGGGTGTGCAGATATCTGGGGGAAAATGTCCTAAGCAGAGGATACAACCTCAGCAAAGCTGCTGATGCAGGAGAGTGCCTGGCTTATCTCAGGACTAGTAAGGAGGTTAGCCAGGCTGGAGACACACGAATGAAGGGAAAGAGACAAGGGTTCTAAGGAACTAGCTTCTACTCTGAGAAAATGGAAGCCATCAAAGGACTGAGCAGAGGAGAAACATGAGCTAACATGCATTTTAAATAAATCACTCTAGCTGTTGTGCTGAAAACAGATCACAGGGGAAGAGGCATCAAGGATCAAGGAGACCAGATAGGAGGCTAGTGTGGTGTTCATGTGACTGGACCAGTTGGGGGTGTGTGTGTGTCAAAGTTGGTTTATCTGGGGGTAGAGCTAGGAGGATTGACTAATTCACTGGTTGAGGGTTAAGAGAGAAAGAGACTTCAAGGATGACTCCAAGCTGCTGATCTGTGCAGTGAGAAGGAGGGTGTTACTCTCAAATACACTGTGGGTGGCCAAGGGAAAAACCTGTTGGGGAGGTAGATGAGGAGCTGAACTTTGGACATAAGAAGTCTGAGATGCCCATTAGACATCCAGGCAGAGATGCAGGAAAGCAATTTGATGCACAAGTCTGAGCTTCTGGAAAGAGGTCTATCCCGGAGAGACACACTTGGGGGCTGTCAACATGTAGACGGAATTGAAATAAATGGGCCTGGATCAGATCACACCATCCCTGGGAATAAATGTGGATAGAGGAGAAAGTAGCAACAAGCACTGCGCCTGGAGCATGTTGAATCAAAGAACTGAGAGGGAACTAGAAGAAGGCTGAGAAGAAGAGGCTGGTGAGAGCAGGGAAACCAAGAGGCCTCAGTATCCTGGCAGCAAGTGAAGGAAATGTTTCAAGGAGAGAGATCAACTGTGTCAAATGCTGCTGCTAAGTGAAGCAGAAGAAAGACTGCCAATGAATTGCTGGATTCAGCAACTATCACTACGATTATTGGCATTAATAATTGCAGCTATGGCTTTTGAGCTCTTTCTCTGTGTCAGGAACTGCTATGTCAAATGCTTTATGTATATGACCTCATTCACTCTTTACAGCTGTCCTCAGAGCCCATTTCACTGTCATCATAAATGCAGACCTAAACATTGAGGTTTGGAGAAGTATACTCAGCCAACCAGGAGAAAGGATGCAAATAGAGACCTCACTGAATAATCTACCTTTCTCCTACTTTCCTTCCTTCCTTCATTTGTTCATTCATTCCTTCCCTCCCTTCATCCCTCCTTCCTGTCCTTCCATAACATTGATAGGAAAAAAAAAGCACAGGAAAGGGAGAAAGTGAAAAAGGTAACAAATAAAAAATGAATATGGAGACAAGGAAGAAAAGGAAATAAATTAGGGACTCCTTATGGATACAAATGGCTTCTATTTGAGCTAATATCAGTAGGTAATTTGGGAGACACAGGACATTTATAATGAATATCCGACCAATTAGTACAAAGTAAGAAATAAGAGCTCCATGCTCTTGGGGACAAAGAGTCATGTTTGCTACTCACCTGCTAATTCTTTTCTCCTGTTTTTAAAGGCCAGTGTGATTCTTTTAAATAATAAAACATACGATGTTGCTTAGACAACCCGAAAGATAATAAAACTAGGAGAAGGAAATCATACCACTGAATAAAAACATTCTAGTTAATAACGATGCAAAGACAAGTAGATTCACAAAGTTACACTCATGAGTTTAAAAATAAAAATAAAAACCTGTTGGCTAAGGTGTCTTTGAGACAAAGGGCACCCATCTGAAGTCTGTATTCAAAAGAATCATTCTCAGTAATAAAGTCATTCTAGTGACAGCGTATATCTAACACCAAAGGGATTTCTTAGAAAGAGGAGCTTGCAAAGCCCTTCACTAAATACCTCCTTTGAAAATCAAACTCAGCCAGATATGGGACTCACAAGGATTTAGGAAGCCAAGTTGCTCAGTCAAAACGTTCCTTTCAACAATTCCTACAAACACATGCCTCTCTGTTCAGTGTTGGGTCTCCAGCATGCAAGAAGTGTTCAATTCTCCTTTACTGAATAGCTGAACCCAACTGATTCCTTTTAGTTTAGATACTTTATTATAAAACTTTTGGGCATATCAACCACCTAGCTTTCAGAAGATCATTTCCTGTTTTCCCTTCTATCTACTAGAATTTGTATTTCCTTAAAAAATACTTAGAAAAATTTGCCCCAAGAAAAAGAAAAATCTGATTTGAATTAAAGAATATTTTGAGTGCTTCTTCTTAGTACTCAGATATGCCACCTATAAAGACCATATACCAACGCTTCCAAATTTTTCTTGATTTACAATGACTCCAGATCAAAATAAATATCTAATAGTCCCTTTTATCTAGTAGTTATGCCCTGACAACTCAATAGGCATTTGAAAAAGTAACAATATTTTTATATCATCCTTAACCATATTTACACCTGGTAGATCCGACACAAATTCTCAAGTCTCAAAATCAGACTGGACGCCAACTCTCATTTCCTATTCCACATTAAGTTTTACATGGTACTTGTTTTTTAAATCACAGCAATTGCCAAAAACCCATCTTCACAAAGCTATGACATCATTAAATGGAAAAAGCATGATGCACTGAAATTACTAGTTCATGCAATGCCAATTTGTGTTGCTATGCTGTGCTTTCATTGGAAATGTAAAATATTCTGCAAAGCTGCTGTGATTCGGGTACCTGGCCCACAGTTTGGGAAACATAGCCATGTACTAAGCCTAAATTACAGAGTGTCTAAAACCTAATACAATGTAAATTGGGAAGACATTCAAACTTATACCTGGTAACTGGTTTAAGTTTCTTTCTCCTACCTCTTGTTGTTTTGTAGATTCAATCTTAACATTAATCTTTGACCATGAATTTTGAGACAGACTAACAAATTTATCTCCTTCTTACAAAAATCTAAACCATCTGCAGTTTAATGACAAGTGCCAATCAGAGTACTATTGAAGAGGTTAGCTCAGGGATCAGCAAACTTTATCTGTAAATATTTTAGGCTTTGTGAGCCATTTGGTCTTTGTTGCAACTATTCAACTCAGCCACATAGTGAAAAGCAGCCACAGACAATATGTAAATGAATGAGCATGGCTGTGTTCCAATAAAACTTTATTTATATCAATAAGCAGCAGGCCAGACTTGGCCCATACATAGGCTGTATTTTAAACCATGGTCTAGCTAGATAGAGAGATTCTTCTATTTCATGATTTGAATTAACACAGTCCTGCTATAAGAATCAAGACAATTCAAATTACAATGGTGTAAGTATTTCTACAAAAGCCATGTAATGCAGCAGGCAGCTACTGATCCCCTTTCAGGGCAGGTACAGGAGTGGGGTACAGGAGAATAAGGGCAGTCCTTGCCTAAGAGCACCCCACAGTCTACAAGGAGGCACATGTGTATGAAAGTTAATGATCATAGTAGGAAAGCACAGATGAGAGAGTGATGATTTTCACCTGATAAGGTAAAGGAAGGAATCAGGTGACAGTCAAAGAAAACAAATCACAAAACACAAAATGACCAGGGGTAGTGTTTATGAACAAGACGTCTTTCTGTAGTTGTCTGTACTAACAGGTAGCCATGAAAAGTTACTAGGTAGCAATGATGTCAGCCACCATGCTGAGCACATTATATGTGGTATATTATTTTCCCAGATGAGACAACAGAGGTTAAAATTACACTGCTAGTCAAGAGCAACAGCAGGATTTGAAGGCAGGTATTTTTTCCCCAGGATCCGTTTCTTAATCATTGTAATATACAGCTTCTAGAAAAAGGCAGTCAGAAGGCAAGTAATCAGATTGCTGACTGATTCACTCCAGGGGTTGGCAAACTATAGCCTACAAGCCAAATCTGGCCCACTGCCGGTTTTTGCAAATAAAGTTTTATTGGAAAGCTGCTATGCCCATTCATTTACATGTTGTCTATGGCTGCTTTCATGCTACAATAGCACACTTACGTAGCTGCAACAGAGACTGCAATGGCCTGTGAAGCCTAAAACACTTACTATCTGGCACTTTGCAGAAAAACGTTGAAGACCTCTGATTCCTTCATTCAACTAAAGGGTTTTTCTTTTTGTTGTTTTCATTTGTTCTCATTTTCAGAGCAAGTCCCTGAGCTTCTGGCCTCACGAAGTCCATCCCTCTTCACTTTTCAGTGGCTGAACCACCCTCTGAAACATCCCGTACAGGCCTTTGCTCTCTGGAGCCTCGTCATTTTCCATATTTGTCCCAGCTGCCAAGACGGACATGCAGGAGTTGATAGACTGTAAGGTGACATTTAATCAAAGTCAGGGTTTTCATGTCTTGCTGAATTTGAAGGTAAACAGACATTTCTACAGTTTCCTGCACTCCAAGCAGTGAGATGCACACATTAAATAAACGAGATTGAAGAGGGAGGCAACTTTGTAGATCCTCCTCTTATCTGGCTGAAAATCACAGCAGCTGGCCAACCCTGAACCTGCTGGACCCACTGGGCTGCTTTCGCAATTTCTGTGATCACTTGAGAACTTCTTAACATGAGATATTTTTTGAACATGACAAATATTTAATAATGGTTTTAAATTTTGTACACTGTCTCCTGGGCTCCGCAGGACATGTGAAAGGTAAAAGCGTCTCCTGCCATTTGATCAGACATCTACACTATCTATTCAAACGGCACAAAGGGAAATTCACCAAGGGAAAATAAGACAGAACAAGCCCAATGAGGCAATCACTAAGCAAATGTTAGCACTGTCTGCAGTGGCCACTCAGGGGTGGAGAGGAGAAGACACAGCAGCAGGCAAAACAGATGACTTAGATGTTGTGCCTGATCCAGGAGGAAGCCAAGGCTCCCTCCAGCCTAAAATAAAGGTGGTGTTTTCTGTTGGCTGAATTGTGTCTTCCAGAAAGATCTGTTAAGATCCTAACCCCCAGTACTTGTAAATGTGGGCTTAGTTGGAAACAGGGTCTTTGCAAATACAGTCAAGTTAAGATGAGAATGCATTGGGTTAGGTGGTCCCTAATTCGATGACTGGTATGCTTATAAGAAGATGGAAATTTCAGCCAGGCATGGTGGCTCACACCTGTAATCCTAACACTTTGGGAGGCTGAAGCGGGCAGATCACATGAGGTCAGGAGTTCAAGACCAGCCTGGCCACCGTGGTGAAACCTCCCCTCTACTAAAAATACAAAATTTAGCCGAGTGTGGTGGCACACCCCTGTAGTCCCAGCTGCTTGGGAGGCTGAGGCAGGAGAATAGCTTGAACCTGGGGGACAGAGGTTACAGTGAGCTGAGGTGGTGCCAGTGCACTCCAACCTGGCTACATGAGTGAAACTCTGTCTCAAAAACAAAAAAAGAAAAGAAAGTAGAAGTTTGGGCACAGACACACAGAGGAAGATGGCAATGTGAAAAAGAGGCAAGGACTGGAGTTATGCTGCCACAATTTAAGGAACACCAACGGTTGGTAGCAACCACTAGAAGCTAGGAACAAGGCATGGAACAAACTCTTCTCCAGAGTTTTCAGAGACAGCATGGCCCTGCCAACACCTTGATTTCAAACTGCCAGCTTCCAATAAATGTCTATTGTTTTAGGCCATCTAGTTTCTGATACCTCGTAAGGCATCCCTGAGAAACATAGCATTGGTGGCAGTAGTGCTCCTAAGACAGGAAGAAGGGGAAGCATGACAGTGAACCCTGAGGGGTCACTTTCCCTGCCCCAAGTACCATGCTGGGTGTGTTGTGTGCATTATTTCAATGCTCACCACCAAAGAAACTACTCCTGGAGAGCTTGTCCACTGTCAGGGGGCTAACAAGTAGCGAGGCCTGGAATCAAATGCTGGTGCACTGCACTCTAAATCCACACTTGTAATCACTACTTCCTACTGCTGACCAAGCCCACATTGAAGGCTTTTGTCTGTATATCTGTTTTTATGTTTTTATTTCCAGACATAGCAAGGCAGTCCATACAAAGAAGCTAGCTCCAAGACTTCTGATCCAGGGAAAGAGAGAAAACTCAGACCTCTGTGGGGAGCTGCCATCTCATGCAAGTCCTCTCCTAGCAACTTGGGGCTACAAAAGGATGGTGGCATTTATGAAGCTCATTACTACTGTGATGCTGAGTGTTCCATTTCAGAAATGAATTTCTAGTTCTATCTCATTCCTTTTTATTCCTGTCAGTGAGAAACTTTGTAGAGGGGGTGTGAATGAAGGGGAAGAGGATACAATCTATATTGGTTTGTTTATGAGAACCTTTATCTAGTTGTTTTTGCAAGACAACCCAGATTCAATTTTTGCTTTTCCTATTTTCACTGTGCCATTTTGTCATAAAATTTAATCAACTCAGAAGTTAAAATTAATAGCTCAGCTTCAGAGATGTCATCAAGACTGACTCAGCTTCAGAGAAGACAGTGGGTGGTGGGATGGTAAGAACACACCAAGTCTCAGCTTGATCTCTCCAAGCAGTGCCCAGTTCAAGCCTGCTGCTTGGGAATCACACTGGGGACCCTGCAGGAAGATTAGATCTGCATTTGTAGGTTTCCAGATGTATTTATAAAATAGGGTATATTTAAAGGGCATTCTGAAGGCATTCACTACATTCACTTTTTGAACTTGCAATTTTCTAATTTTATTCCATTTCCCCCTCCATCCCTCCCTCCATCCCTCCTCCCTTCCTCCCTCCCTTCCTCCCTCCTTCCTTCCTTCCTTTCTTTTCCTTTCTTCCTTCCTTCCCTCCTTCCTTCCTTCTCTTTCTTTCCTTCCTTTTTCTTTCTTTCTCTCTTTCCTTCCTTTTTTCTCCTTCCCTTCCTTCCTTCCTTCCCTCCTTCCTTCCTTCCTTCCCTCCTTCCTTCCCTCCCTCCTTCCTTCCTTCCTACAGTTTTGCTTTGTCACCCAGGCTGGAGTACAGTGGCGCCATGTCAGCTCACTGCAGCCTCCACCTCCCAGGCTCAAACGATTCTCGTGCCTCAGCCTCCCAAGTAGCTGGGATTACAGGCCTACACCACCATACCTGGCTAATTTTTATATTTTTAGTAGAGACGGGGTTTCATCATGTTTGCCACACTGGTCTCGAACTCCTGGCCTCAAAGGATCTGCCTGCCTTGTCTTCCCAAAGCGATGGGATTACAGGCATGAGCCACCATGCCCAGCCTAATTCTATTCCTTATTGATTTCATTCTCAGTGTTCTAACAATATACAACATAAAGAAGAACTTTAAGTCTGCATATAATTATGCCTCTCTGTTTCCTTCTCATATTTATATTTGAATAGTTTATTCGTTATCATGATATTACTTAGGGTTTTGTGGTAGTAGTGGTGTATGTGTGTGTGTGTGTATGTGTGTGTGTTTGTGTGGTGTTCTGTTTTGTATAAATGAGACATAAAAGGAAATAGCCAGAACAGAGTATAAACATCACACTTTATAATCATGCACACATGGTTCAAATTCCAAGTCCCCCCATATTTGTTCTTGGGCAGGTCACGTATTTTCTCTGAGCCCAAGTTGTTAACCAGTTTAAAGCTTACATCAGGGGCTGGGCATGGTGACTCACGCGTGTAATCCCAGCACTTTGGGAGGTGGAGGCAGGCGAATCACTTGAGGCCAAAAGTTTGGAACCAACCTGGCCAACTTGGCAAAGCCACATCTCTACTAAAAATAAGAAAATTAGCTAGGTATGGTGGCGCATACCTATAATCTCAGCTCCTTGGGAAGCTGAGGCATGAGAATCATTTGAACTCAGGAAGCAGAGGTTGTGGTGAGCCGAGAATGCATCATACCAGTCTGGGTGACAGAGTGGGACTCTGTCTCAAAAAGAAAAAAAGCTTGCATCATATAGGTATTTAAATGTGATAACACTTTTCCCACAGATTCAACCTTCTATCTTCCCCTATATGTCATCATATCCACCTCTGTTTAATATTTTCACTATTCTTTCCATCCATACACATAATGACATGGTATAGCAGACTTGAGAGAGATGGTCACAAGTCAGGGTTTTGTCTGCTTTTTTTTAATTTCCCTCTCTCTCTCTCTCCTTAGATAATAACACAGAGGAAAATTTTTTAAATGGGAACTCCATATAGCTATCAGATTTTAGGGAAAAAATCCGTTAGATAATCAATGAAAAAGCTATGTTCTCTCTCTTGATGACAGAGTTCTCACACTTAGAATCAACATTCCATGGATCAAGGAAGGTGTCTACCTCTCCCCTGGGTTGTCAGCCCCGGGACCAGCCCTGCACTTGGCACACAGAGTGAGTGCTCATTATATCTTTGGAGAATAACTGGCCCAAAGGAAGGGCTCTCTCACTTCAACCCATTACTGATTATAACTCCATTTTCAAAGTGTAGCAACATAGCTATAGCCCTGAAAAACCTCCCAAATATCCAAAGGTCTTAAATGCAATCTGAAAGTAAACATGTGTCTCTGTACAGGATGGCACAATGGGAGTACACAGGGAGGACAGCCTCTCCTGGGTCAATTCTTACATCAAAGGAGAGGACCAACAACAGCGAGTCCAGCAGCTCACGAGGCTCCCACCACATTCACAAATGCCGTTCTTCCCCTTTGCAAATATCTTAATTATAGTAGCATATGGAGGCACCGGTCAGGGAAACCCTGGGGATACCCAGACAGTAGAATAAGTCTCCTCAGGCAAGACCCAGGCTGGGGGTAGGGGGCATGTTGAAGACGCTTAGGCACATTTTTACTATCTGAAAGTTACGTATAAATTCAGTAAAAACTCTATTCATCAGCACAGCCTCAGAAACTTGCAAACATATAAACACACCCAGAAAAATGAAAAACATCAGGGTGGCCAAGAGAACAAAACCTTATCATAAAAAGGAAGTGTTGAGCTGAGCAAGATTATCAGCTTCTCCTTTTCCACAATTAGGTGAATGTATGTCTTTGGAAGAATCTACACATTTGCTCCAGGGACAGAGCTGGTGATTATTTTTCCCTAGTAAACTACTTCTTTAGCTTCTCAGTGAGTTTGGAGATCATTTTACGATGCCAGCCCCACCCCCCCCAGCCACACCCTGCAATCCTCCCTTACAAAAGTTGTTTGTGTGAGGGAGTTATATTTTGTTCATATAGGAAGGAATAACTAAAAGTATCTCTTTCTGCTGTTACTGGTTTTCATAAAGTATAGGTTTTAGAATTTAAATGAACAGCAACAAAAATTTTCACTCGGATCTGTCATACTGATTCAGGCAATAAACGATTTGCTTTGGCATCTTAGATGTTTCAAACTTTGAATTAATTTGCACATTTGGAAACCGCCAAAAAGATAATTTTATTCACGATGGAAAATATTCACAGTAGCTCTGCCATTTTATTTAAAAATAAGAAATTATTTTGCCTTTGGACCCCATATTCACCTACTCAATGCTGATCAGGGCTGACATTCTGCTGACCTTGAACGCACTGCAAAGCATGTTTTCAAAGAATGGGCTGCATGGACTCCTGAATCTATTTCCTCTGTCAGCAACTGCCAGAGACAAAGGCATTTCTGAGCAGGCCCGTGAAGGATGACTAGGAGTTTAACACAGAGATAAGGGGTCATCTCAAGCAGAGGGTATATGACATTGTGCAAAGAACGGAGGCCTACCACAGTCTGGAAAACTGCAAGCAGCTTGACCACGTGTGGATCCCTTGCTGCCCCAGCTCTCCCAGGAATTGATGCACACGGAGAGGATATGGAGTCCTCAGTTTCTGCCTAAGTAGGCCCTGAAATTCTTCCTATTCCTTCCACCTCTCTAGCATCTATCTAAGGCGGGATAAGGAAAGGATGCTTTGAGTAAATTTGGGAAGAGATAGAGCATCTCTGAATATGTAATACCCAAAATCCGCCTAGAGACAGCTAGTCTTCACAGTCCTGAAGACCTTAATTATTTTGCAGTTGTTACACCCAGGGCATTCAAAAGCCTCATAGCCCCTCCCCTTATAGTATGGAGCCTCAGGGAACCCTGAGGAGGCTAAGGAAAAGGACCAAAGGGACCGCAGAGGAAGGGAACTCAGACAGAGAGCAGTTTGGGTCTTACAGTGCAAGAGAGGGGCTGCCTGGCTGACAGATAAGTCTTGAACCATGCTCTCCATCTTCTGGACTCTGCATTCTTGGCTGACCAAATGTAAAGGTCTTTAATCATTCCTTGTGCTACTCTCCACAAAGAAGAAACCTATTCCTCAATTTTGAAATCTTGTGTTTTATAAAACAAAATTTTTTGGGATTCTAATTCAGACCATTCCTTGAGCTACCGCTGCTATGCTTGGCTAATCATATGCCAGTGTTTTGGTCTTTAAACCATTATCATTTAATTTTTAAACCCGAGAAAAGAGCAAATTTTACAAAGCGAAGAAATGTTTATGTAATTAATTAACTTGATCATCTACTTTTCATTGTGCTTTTTTCCCTTGGGTGTGGTTAGAATTTCAGGATTTCCCATATGTCCCATCTTTCCTATTAAACTCCCTCTCTTATCTTCAATTTGCAGTCCCCCTTCTTGTCACCTTCTTCTATGTGGACAGCAGACCTGAAATCATACAATCACCAACTCTTAAAGCAGAAAGCACTTTAACTTCTCCCATGACCACACCACTACTTCTCTCTTGGAAACATCAAGCTAAATTACTATAGAAAGGCCTGTCTAAAATAGAGGGCATACCTATCAAACGTAGATTAGGTCTTTTCACATAGTCCCATATTTCTTGGAGACTTCGCAAATTTTAAAGATCAGTTTGTGCCTGTAAAAATGTATCTTATGATTTTGTTAAGAATTTTGTTGACCAAATCTGTGGTTCAATTTGGTGTTATGGAGTGTTCTAATCTACAAAAATCATGTGTCTTTCAATTTATGTAGGTTCTATTTATTCCTTTTATTTGTATTTGTAGTTTTCAGCATACAGATCATGTTTCATATTTTGATAAATTCCAAGTATTTCACCTTTTAGGGAACTATTGCAAATGGTAGTAATTGTGTTCTAATTTGGTTTTTAGTTTGTACTACTAATACGTGAAAATATAAATTTAACTATTTATGTGTTGGTCTTGCATTCTACTGCTTTCATACGCTAACTTATTAGTTCTAGATGATATTTTTGTATGTTCTTTGGGATTTTCTATGTAGACAATTCATATTATTTGTGAAAAGCAATAATGTTATTTCTTCTTTTCTAGGCTATAAGTCTTTTATTTCCTTTTAAGAATTATGTAATGGCTGGAAATTTCAACACAATGTTGAGAAGTGGACAGTCTTACCTTTTTTCTGATCTTAAGATGAAAGCTACTGAGTCTTTCATCATTAAATAAGACATTTGCTGTGTGCTACTTTGATGCCCTTTACCTGGCTGGTAAACTTCCTTCTATCCCCAGTTTGCTGCAGATTTTCTAACAAATGGATTCCAAATTCTGTCAAATGCCTTCTTTTTGCATCATTTGATATTGCCATATGGCTCTTCTTCTTTAAACTAAAAATTTGGTATAAAATCTCCATTGGTTTTAACATGGAATGAGCTTGCATGTTCAGGATAAAGCACATGTCATTGTCATTTTTTAAAACATATATTGCTAGAGTAGACTTGCCAACACGTTGAAGATGTTTTTGTCTGTGTTCATAAGGGCTATTAATGTACAACTTTTCTTTATTTGTCTGCGTGCGTTATCAGAGTATATTGATTTCCTATGGCAACACAACAAATCACCACTGACTTACTAAAACAACACCCATTTGTTTGCTCACAGTTCTCTAGATCAGGAGTTCAGAGATAGCACGATTGCTTCTCTGTTCTCAGTCTCAGGGCTGAAATCAAGGTGAGGTCTCATTTGTAAGCTCTGGGGAAAATTTTACTTCCAGGTTAATTCAGATGTTTGAACTAATTCAGTTCCCTCTGGGTCTATCACTGAGGTCCTCACTTCATTTGCTGACAATCACCTGAAGGCCACTCTCAGGACCTGGAGTCCCGCCTTCGAACAAACCCCAAGAGACATTGCATGTTTTGTCTCAGACCACTGCAATAAAGTTTTTGGTTTCCCAGTGCAGATAAAAATGTATACTATACTGCAGTCAGTTAAGTGTGTAATCGCATTATCTCTAAAAGTACATATCTTAAGGCGAAAAGGCTTTATTGCTAAAAAAAACATGCCAAGAATCATCTAAGCACTCTACAAGTTGGATTTTTTTCCTGGAGGGTCTTGCCTCCACCTTCATGGCCACTGACTGATCAGGGGGGTGGTTGCTGAGAGTTGTGGTGGCTTTGGCAATTTCTCAGAAGACAACAATACATTTTTCTGCATCAATTGACCCTTCCTTTCACAAAAGACTTCTCTGTAGCATGTGAAGCTGTTCCATAGAATTTTGCCCACAGTAGAACATCTTTCAAAATCAGAGTCAATTATCTGAAATTTTACCACTGCCTTATCAGCTGAGTTTATGTACTATTCTAAATCATTTGTTGCCATTTCAACATTGTCACAGCATCTACACTGGGAGTAGACGCCATCTTGAAAAAAACCAAGTTCTTTGCTGATCATTAAGCAACAACTTCTCATTCCTTAAATTTTATTATGTATTTGCAGCATTTCAATCACATCTGCAAGCTCCACTTCTAATTCTAGTTTCCTTACTATTTTCCCCACATCTGCAATTACCTTCTACTAAAGCCTTGAACAGCACAAAGTCATCAATTGGGTTTGGAATCAATCTCTTCCAAACTCTTATTAATGTTAAAATCTTTGCCTCCTCCCATGATTCACAAATGTTCTTAGAGACATCTGGAATAGCAAATCCTTTCCAGAAGGTTTTCGATTTATTTTTCTCAGGTCCGTCAGAGTAATCACTATCTCGGGCAGCGATAGCATTACACAATGTGTTTCTTAAATAACCGGACTTGTAAGTCTAAGTTACTCCTGGATTCAGGTGCAGAAAGGATGTGTTATCAGACATAAAAAACAACGTTAATGTCCTTGTGTATCTCCATCAGGACTCTTTTTTTTATTATTGTACTTTAGGTTCTGGGGTACTTGTACAGATCATGTAGGATTGTTGCATAAGTACATATATGGCAATGTGGTTTGCTGCCTCTATCCCCCCATCACCTATATCTGGCATTTCTCCCCATGCTATCTCTCCCCAACCTCCCTAACCCTGCTGTCCCTCCCATAAGAGGGACATACATGGCAATGTGGTTTGCTGCCTCCATCCCCATCACCTATATCTGGCATTTCTCCCCATGTTATCCCTCCCCAACTCCCTACCCCCAACTGTCCCTGCCCTAGTCCCCCCTAACAGACCTCAGTGTGCAATGCTCCCCTCCCTGTGTCCATGTGTTCTCGTTGTTCAACACCCACCTATGAGTGAGAACATGTGGTGTTTGATCAGATCTCTTACCTCTGAGCAGGTGCTTTGTCAATGAGCAGTTATATTTTGAAAGAAAGTTTTATTGTTTTTTTCTGAGCAGTAGTTCTCAACACTGGAGTTAAAATATCTAGCAAACCATGCTATGAACACATATATTGTCATGCAGGCTTTTTTGTTTCATTGACAGAGCACAGGGAGAGTAGATTTACCATAATTCTTAAGGGCCCTAGGATTTTCAGAATTAGTTAAAGTCACCAACTGCATTATCCTCTAACAAGAGAGTCAGCCTGTCCTTTGAAGCTTTGAAGCCAGACATTGACTTCTCTCTAGCTGCAAAAGTCTTAGATGGCATCTTCTTCCAGTGACATAGTCACCTTCATCCATGACCATAGCTGGATCTTCTGGATACCTTGCTGTAGTCTCCATCAGCACCTGCTGCTTCACCTTGCACTTGTATGTCATGCAGATGACTTCTTTCCTTCAACCTCATGAACCTACATCTGCTAGTTTCAAGCTTTTCTTCTGCAGTTTTCTCACTTCTCTCAGCCTTCATCGAACTGAAAAGAGTTGAGGCCTTGTTCTGGGTTAGGCTTTGGTTTAAGGGGATGTTGTGGCTTATTTGATCTTTTATCCAGACCACTCAAACGATCTACATGTCAGCAATAAAGCTATTAATATTTTACTTTTTTATCATTTGTGTGTTCACTGGAGCAATACTTTTAATTTTCTTAAAGAGCTTTCCCTTTGCATTCATAACGTGGCTATTTGGCACCAGAAGCCTGGCTTTCAGCCTATCTTGACTTTCGACATACCTTCCTCATTAAACTTCATCATTTCTAGCATTTGAGTTAAAGTGAGAGACACTGAAATCTTCCTTTCACTTGAACACACAGGGTTATTCGCTTGAACATTTTAGGGTTATCAGTTGGCCTAATTTCAATATTGTGTCTCAGAGAACAGGGAGGTCAGAGGAGAGGGAGACTGATGGAGGAACAGAGCAGTCAGAACACAAGTTGTATTGAGTAAGTTTGCCATATTATATGGGCTCATTTTGGTACCTCAAAACAATTACAGTTGGCCCAGTGCAGTGGCTCACACATATAATCCCAGCATTTTAGGAGGCAGAGGCAGGTGGATTGCTTGAGCCCAGGAATTCAAGATGAGTCTAGGCAACATAGTGAGAACCACCCCTCTACAAAAAATTAAAAATAAGCTGAGCACGGTGGCGCATGCCTGTGCTTGCAGCTACTTCAAAAGCCGAGGTGAGAGGAAAAGCTGGGGCGGGTAGCCCCTCTCGGCCCCTGATCATCTTATAGTCTCTTTTTGAGTCTGGCCAAGTCTGGGGTACGTTTGGCCTTCAGAGAAGAGAAAGCGTGTGCTGATTGGTCCATGGGTGGCCATGGAGAAAGCCCCATAAATTCCCACTCAGGTCTGCAGGACAGGCAGCCCGGCCCCCGGACTTCAGGCCTTCCTCCCCTTGAAGGTGGGGCTCCTTCAGCGACCTGTCCCTTTCTGCCCCGGAGCCTGTCTGCCTCTTGCCGCTATTCACGGTGCCCAGACTGTTCATGCATGTTCGCCAGTGCCTGAAGTCCTGAAGGGATCGAGGCATCAGGAGGCTGACATGTCTGTCGGTCATCCCAAGTGTGTGCACACCCAGCTTGGTTGTGACGGTGCCCAGCCTTAGCTACAACTTTGCTCCGAGATTGGAGTGGGGGCCAGGAGTGGGGAGAGGCCAGACAGTGGGGGCAGGCACTTCCAAGGGTGAGAGGGGAGTGGGGAGGGAGCCTTTCCCTGGCTTCTGAGACTGTAGAGATGGCTGGGTCCGCAGCTGTGCCTTGGCAGTGGCAGCTGTGCTGGAAAGGGTGGAGCTCCTGCCTGCTCCTGGTCCCCAAGAGCACAGGAATTCCGTAGTCTGCAGCTGTGCCTGGAGAGCACGCGACTCCTGCCCTGCCAACTTAGAAGGGGACAGGGCGTCCGCGTATTCCCAGCTCCCACCAGCTCGTGGAGTGCACAGCCCTGGCCGCGCCTCCCCCACTGCAGCCAGCGTCATGGCGGCAGCTGCTCTGGATGGGCCGCCACTGCCGTCACTGTAACAGCCTCTTTGGGGCTTTGTGGTTCCTGGCATCTCCAAACTTCCAGGCGCCACCGCGCGTTCCGCTTGTCCAGACACAGGTGCTTGCAGCGAAAGCCACGTGCAGTACATCTGGTCCAGCTGCAGCCTCGCACAAAGCCAGCCCCTGTGCCGGCCCCTGGAGCTGCCTGCCACACCGCAGCAGCCAGCGTGCCTGGCGGTGTGCAGTGACCGGACCCTGCACCTGCTCACCACGCCGCCTTCACCTCTCTGCACCTGGCTTGCCCTTGGCAGGTGAGACCCCAGCCGAGCGCAGCATGCTGCATAGAGCAGAACAAGCTGAAATAATGAACAATATTCAGGCAGAAGGTGCCACCAGCTACGGAGGTATCTGGCTGGCGAAGTGACACCCCAAGGATTCCGTGACACCACCACAACCAGTCTTTATATTTTCTTCTTTATACTTTTCATCCTTTTTTCTGGCTTTAGGTATATTTTTGCTCTTCTATTTTTTTCATGAGGTGGACAATGAGAGGCTTTTTTTCTTTTCGAAAGCAAGCAATCATTGCTGTACATTTCCCACTATGAATACCTTTAGCCATATACTTACCATTTTTTACCTCGTGCTTTTATTTTTGCTCGGTTCAAAATAATTTCGTAACGTCATTTGGGAGTTCCTTCTTGACTCTAATTATTCAATATTAAGAAGTGATTGCTTTGTTTCCAACTGTCTCGTGATGGTCTTGTTATTTTTTTGTTACTCATTGTTTTTAATTCTTTTATGGAGTGAATGTATTTTATATAATTTTTATCCTCTAAAATTCCTTGCGCTTTGCTTTCATTGTTCAGGATATTGTCTATATTGGCTGCATTCCAGCTGCACTTGAAAAGAATATGCATTTTACCATTTGGGGGTGGAGTGTTACATAAAAGTGAATTAAATCCAATCGTTTCATGGTGGTGTTCATGTTTTCTTTATACTTGCTGATTTTCTGTCTACTAGTTTTATCAATTACTTAGAGAAGACATATCCAACTACACTGTTGATTTGTCTGTTTTTATTTTCAGTTCTTTCAGTTTTTATCTCATGTCTCTGAAGCTTTGTTTTGAGGTTCATATGAGGGTCTCCTGCAGGCCAGCGTTGAGCTGCCTCCACCAACCGCCTTGGTTTCCCTCTCGTCTTCATCCGTGTCCAAAATCCAGAGGGGGCCAAGGCAGCAGGGGATTATTTTGACTTTTAGGATTATTATGACTTCATCACAATGAAATACCTGTCTTTGTCCTTAGTAACGTTTGTTTCTATGAAGTCTATTTTGTTTAAGATTAATATAACTGATTCTGCCTTTATATTTTGTTTCTTGTTCAATTTCCTATTGAGATTTTATGGTACATATGTTGCAAACATTTTTAATATACTTCATTTTTACAGAAGTTTTATGTTTACAGAAAAATTGAGTAGAGCCTGTAGAGAATTTCCATGTATGTCGTGCCTTCACATGTCCACAACTCCCCTCACTCTCAACATCTCACAACACAATGGCACACTGTAACGTGGATGTTCTTCCCTACCTTGACACATGATTGTCACACAAAGTCCACAGTTTTTGTTAGGATTCACATCGGGTTGTGCATTTTATGAATTTTAACAAATATATAATGACATGTATTCACCATTGTAGTATAACACAGAAGAGTTTCACCATTGTATATAACAGGGAATAGTGTCACCACTGTAGTATAATGCAAAATAGTGTCACCGTTGTAGTATAATGTAGAATAGTGTCACTGCCCTAAAAGTCCTCTGTGCCCTGCCTACTTATCCCTTTCTTTCCCCAGCTGCTAGCAACCATTTATCTTTTACTTCTCCACAATTTTGCTTTTTCCAGAATGTCATGTTGTTGGAATCATATAGCATGATGCGTTTTTAGATTAGCTTCTTTCATATTTAGTAATATGTATTTCTGTTTCCGTATCATTTCTTGGTTTGATACTCTCTTTCCTGCATTGAGTAATACACCATTGTGTGCGTGTAGCGTTGTTTGTTTCCATACTTAAGGAAATCATAGTTGCTTCTGAGATGGGGCTATATAAAAATAAAGTTGCTATAAAGTTTTATGTGCAGGTTTTTCTGTAGACATAAGTTTACAGTTCATTTGAGTAAACACTAAAGAGTGTATGGCTGGGTGGTATGCTAAGGGCATGTTCAATTTTCTAAGAAATTGCCAAGCTATCTTCCAAAGTGACTGTATCATCTTGTATTCCCACAAGCAATGAATAAGAGTTCCTGTTGCTCTACATTCTTACTGGTGTCTGGTGCTGTCAGTGTTGTGGATTTTCACCATTTCAATAGAGTATGAATGTTATGTCATCATTCTTTAAATTGGCAGTTCCCTGACTATACATAATGTTAAACATCTTTTCCTATGCTTACTTGCCATCAGCATATCTTCTTCGGTGAGATGTATGTCTATGTCTTTTGCCCATGTTTAAATTAGAGTTTTCCTGATCTTATTGTTGTGTTTTAAGAATTCCTTTTGTGTTTTGGATGAAGGTTCATTTTCAGATGTGCCTTTTGCAGACAGTTTCTCCCAGTATGTGGCTTGTCTTCTCCTTCATCTGACATTGCCTTTTGCACAGCAGAAATTTTTAATTTTAATGAAGTCTAACTTGTCAATCTGCTTTTTCATGATCATGCCTTTAATGACATATCTATAAAATCATTGTCATTCTGAAGACCATATAAATTTTTTCCTAGGTCATCTTCTAGAAGTTTTATAGTTTTGAATTTTACATTTAGATCTTTGATGCACTTTAAATTAATTTTTGTGCAGGATGTTAAGTCTATTAGTAAATTTATTTTCTTTTTTTTGCATGTGGATGACCAGTCGTAGCAGTGTTTATTGAAAAGACTATCAAGATTATCCATTCTCTATTTTATTGCTTTTTATTCTTTGTCAAAGTTCAGTTGACTATATTTATGTGCTTCTGTTTATTATTATATCAATATTACAGTCTTAATAAAGTTAGTTTATGATAAATCTTGAAGTTGGGTAGTGTCAGCCCTCTAACTTTGTTCTTTAAATTCAACATAATGTTGGCTATTTTGTATCTAATATATCTCCATACACGTTTATAATTAGTTTATCAACATTCACAAAATAGCCTGCTGGACTTTTGATGGGGATTGTGCTGAATCTACAGATCAGTTGAGAAGAACTGATATCTTGGCAATATTGAAACTTCCTATTCATGAACATGGAATGTCTCTTCATTTATTTAGTTCTTCTTTGACTTCTAACAGATTTTGAGTTGTTTTCATATAGATATTGTACATATTCTGTTTGATTTATACTTATATATAATTGGGGGTTACTAGTATAAATGATTCTGCATTTTTAATTTCAGAGCTCATTTGTTCATTGCTATTATATAGGAAAGTGGTAGGGTTTTTAGATATTAACCTCATATCATATAATCTTGCTCTATTTGCCATTTATCTTTTTTCATACATTTACTTTTGACTTGCATATAGCATCATATTTGAAGTGAATTACTTCTAAGCAGTAATATTTTTGCTTTCATTATTTTGTAATCTCTGCCTTTTAATTGGTATTTTGAACATTTTCATTTAATGTAATTTACGATATGCTTAAATTTTGTTCTTTTTAAAATTGTGTTTTTTAGTTGTTTCTTCTCTTTTAAACTTTTGTCTTCTTTCCCTTTGGGTTTGGGTTACTTGGATATCTTTTAGTATTCTATTACAGTGTATTCAGAATACATTTTTTACTATATTTAAGTTGAATATAATAATTTTACTACCATATATGTAACTGTACCCTTCTGTATTTTATGTTGTAGTTGCCTTATGCTTTAAGTTGATATACATAAAAAACTTTTCCAGCAATGCTATGGTTCTGACTTTAAACCTTCATACATATTATAAAAAATCTCAAAAAAAGGCTAACAGTCTATTACATTTCCCCAGGTATTTACTATTTCTGTTCCTCATGCTTCATTCTGGATTTTCCAGGTTTATCCATTATTAATTCTCTTCCACCTCAATACCTTTCTTTTTTCTTTACCAGTTGCTTTGGAGAAAATGTTTTGCAAGGAATTATCTTAGTTTTCCTGCTTCTGAAAATTTCACATAAATCTCTAAAGGTTACATTTTTGAATATCTAGTTCTAGGTTGACAGTTCTTTTTTTTTCAACACTTAAAAAAGTTTCCTCCCACTTTTTTCTGGCTAACTTTCAGGCAAGAATTCCACATCGATTTGAATCTTTGTTTTTGAAAAACAATGTGTCATTCTTTTTCTGTTTTCAATTTACTTGCCTTTATTATTCAACAGTTTGGGGTTGCTTGAATTGTTTATGTCTTTTGACAGATTTGGGAAACTTTCATTTTTTTTTTTTTGCATCTTCCACCAATTTTGTCATTTCAGTGATGCAAATGTTAGATATTTTGGTATCTTCCCACAGGTGCCTTAAGCTCTGTTCAGGTAAAAGATTTTTTTTCTGTTGTTCACATTGAATAGTTTACATAGGACTATCTTGAAATTCCCTGGCTATAATCAACTAAATACTGACCCTTAAAAAAATTATGTCCATGCCTTAATTCCCATAATTTGTGAATGTGAGCTTACATGGAAAATGCTTTGGGTTTAGATGAGGTCATTCTGAATTAATAGAGGTGGGTTATAAATCCAATGACAAGTGTCTCTATAAGAGACACACAGCAAAGATGTGGAAGTGGTGTGACCATGGAGCCAGATATCGTAGTGATACAACCACGAGCCCAGGAATGCCAGCAATTGCCGGAACCAGGAAAAAGAAAAGAATCGAATCTCACATAGAGCTGTCTGATACATTACAGCTCTGCCAACACATTCATTTCAGACTTCTGGCTTCCAGGTCTGTGAGAGAATAAATTTCTGTTGTTTTAGGTCACAATTTGTAGTCATTTGTGAAAAGAGACACGGGAATTGAATGCACTGACTCTGGGCTAATTTAAGGTTTGTTTTTGTCGTCATTTCTCAATTAATGTTATGTTTTCGTTCTAGATATTTACACTTGGCTCTTCTTTTTTGTTTTATCTTTCCTGAGATTTTCTATGTTTTTATTTGCTAAAAGAGTGATTGCCTTTATTTATTGGGCCATTTTTATAATAGTTGCTTTAATATCTTTTTCAGAAAATTCTAACATGTGCATCATCTTAGCATGTCTGTCAATTGACTGTTCTTTCATAGATGAGTTGTGATTTTCCTAGGTTTTTGAATGCCAAATAATTTTGGATATTATCCTGGACATTTTTAATATCTTATGAGACTGTGGGTCTTTTAAAAACATCCTACAAATAATGTTGATATTTTTGTTTAACAAGAAATCAGTTGGATTTGGACCACAAGTTCCATCCAGTCTTTTATGAATAATAAATTATCCGGTATCAGCTGGTTTCAAAGCCTTTACAGTGTTATTTATATCTGACCCAGGTGAGCACCACCCAGTGGCCAGTATGGGACATGTGCTGTGGTTTATCTCATACTTCCGTTCTCAAAGTTTATTGACGCTAATAAGGGTCAAAGTCATGCATGCATTATTTGAGATGAACTCCGAAGTTCAAAATCAACACTCAGGGATCACTTTCTCAAGCTCTTCTCTCTCTGCAATCTCCCTAGTACTTTGCAGTAGCTTTGGTTGTCATACCAGAAATCTACAGCTTTGCTGTCCCACTCTGTTGTGCAGTGACAGATAGACAGGGACAGGCAGAACCAACAGTTTCACAGGACCCTCAGGGTATCACAGCTCCTCTGGTTAGAGTTTTGGCTCTGCTGCCAATGCTGCCATGAGATTGCTTGGGGACTGGGGCATCCAAGAATATAGGGGAAACGTGCATAATAATCCCTACTCTCACTGAGTGTTAGGAGTTGTTTTTCTTATGTCTTATGTGTGCCTGTGTTTTTTTTTTTTTTTGATATGGAGTCTCACCCTGTTACCCAGGCTGAAGTGCGGTGTTACAATCTCTGCTCACTGCAAACTCCATCTTCCTCATTCAAGCGATTCTCCTGCCTCAGCCTCCTGAGTAGCTGTGATTACAGACACCCACGACCACACCAAGCTATTTTTTTTTTTTTGTATTTTTAGTAGAAATAGGGTTTTGCCATGCTGGCTAGCCTAGTCTCAAACTCCTGACCACAAGTGATCCACCTGCCTCTGCCTTCCAAAGTGCTGGGATTATAGGCATGAGCCACTGTACCTGGCCATGTTTCTTGAGTTTGAACTAGAGGATTTCTTCTGTCGTTTTCTATATTAGTGCTCTGATGACTACTTCTGGGTTTGGGGTGTGGTTGAGTTCAGGCTAGAGAATATGGGAGGCAACATTGACAGTTCAGTAGTACTTCAAACTCTGGTGGTTCCCTCTAGTCTGTCTGCTACTATTTACTTTTGAGAATCCTTAATCGCTTCTCCATGCATTCTGTCCTGGTTTTATGGTAATTTTAAGTAAGAAAGACAACTATGACTGTTGCATCTTCTACTAAATAAAGAATTATGGTAGATAATTTTAAAAACTACATTGTAATAATTTTACCAAAATTTACTCTACAGTGAAGTGAATAGTGGATGTGTGATCCAACAGGATACAATGACAGATTATTGATGTTACAGTGACCCAACCTGTGTAATCGGGGAAAGACAGCGATGGTGCCAGCCATAATGGACTAAGGGATAATGCTTCGTTCAAGTTTCCAACATTTGTGAAAATCTCATCAACTTCAATAGTCAAACCTCATTCACTTCTAGGCAGGAGGCACTCAGTAGAATAGGCTGAAAGGAAAAAAATTGAGACCTTAAGAAAAATCAAACAATACAATTGTACGTGTGTATATTTTCAACTGATACACATATACAGAGCTACAGATACACCAATATGGAGCTAATGTACTATCTTCTAGTTCCAATTTCAAATTCTGATGGTTAGTGATTTTGTCTATTCCATTCTCTAGTCCTGTAACCAAATTTTTAAACACACGCAGTTGTGTTTGCATAGATGTAGTGTTTAAATACAATGCAAACATATACATATGTGTTCCTGTATATATAGTATATAGATGCATACAGACATTTACACACAAAGATACACATGTCCATTTATCTTTACATATGTAGAGAGGGAGTCAAATATTTTATAATTTTCAACAAATATAAGTTTAAATTTTATTGCAAGTATTGACCAAATAAAGTATGTGATCTGTGTCTGACACTAAGCCTTTATTATTTTGTCTTCTGTTATTAGTTTAACTTAAATGTGATGGATTCTATTGGTCAATACAACTCATTGTGGCATACTATATGTATTGTGTGTCATATTATATTTTGTGTGCTCTGACATCTTTTCAAACACAGTTTTTGTCAAGCTATCCAAATTTCAGTAATTTAACATAGGTAAGTCACTGTATATTCCTCGGAAAAAATGGTTCATTATTTAGGTGAGTCATATCTGTTTATAAAATAGGTTTCCTTAAATATCTCTACTAGGAAAAACTTTCTCAGATATGCATTTGCTAACAGTGCAATATTAGAGGTGGCCTCTGTTTAAAATTCTAGACTTTAAAAACTGAATTTCTTCCTAATCTTACGTAATTCAGATTTTTAACTAATTCAGGCAGCCATCTCATTAGTTTGGATTTCTGAAGTTGAACTGTGCTTGTCCTGAATCTCAGCTTTGAATAATTCTTTTGGATCCAATCTGTGGATCCAAAAGAATTATTCAGTGTCCTAATAAACATTGTTCTGTCCATTCGAACCCTTAAACCTTTCTTTTCCTACTTTAAAGATTTCAGTTACAGCTGTAAATTCTGCTTGACTTGAGCAAGAGCTTTCAGATCTTTTTCAGCTGCAATACCCTAAAATTTAAATCATCACCTCTGGTAAAAAAAAAATAAAAGCTTTAGAGCTGGGAGTTCAACAAGTCTTCAAAAACAATAAGCAAGAAAGAGTGACAGTTTCCAGAGATTTCTCTCACATGCTATTTATGTCATCTTTAGTGCCGTTAGCACCCAGTCAGCCACAGCCAGGACTTATTTGTTGCTTGGTGGTACGGGAAGCTCTGTACTAACAGACAGTCTTTCTTAGTATTTCCATCTCTCTGCAAATCTTATTTGATGAAGTTAAACTTTGTAGGTCAAAGCTCATAAGAGTTTTAATAATACTTTTAGCATTGTTATATATGTACCAATCTTGTCTAACACATGGGCATAGTAAGTAGTCAATTATATGGTTTGACTTAAAAGAGAGAAAGAAAATGCATCAACTCCTCAAGGAAGCTCTGTCCCCAAATAATCTTTCCACTGCTGAAGTTTACTTGAAAATCTCCAGTGTCAACTATAACATCTAAGCTGGTCTATGCACAGAGGACCTACAGGCTCAGAAAGTTATGCAAGGTAGCAGTTGAGGACATTCAATTTGCAATTAGTAGTAATTCAATTACTACTGTTATGGATCAGAACCCCCAAATTGAATCAACTTAGAGGAATACCAATATCTGCCCAGGCTTGATGCATATGTCCACGGACAGGATGCATCTACATCTTTACCCCACACCAAAAACCCAGCACCAATCTCAGGATTCTGGCATACAGAGGGGGCCAGGCAATGCAGAACCCCTCATTAAAAGAAGGCATGAACACTGGATGATTTCCAAATAAGGAGGAGGGAGACAGAGGCAGGCCATAATGAATTCTTAAATGCAGGAGTGGAGAGAGATTTTAGTTCTTGTCTGATTTCAAAGAGCTTATTTATTACTAGGAAAATGAGCTTTGGATTACAGATATTTTTGTAGTCTTTTTAACTTTGTTATAAGGATGTGTGTATGACTGCTACATGTTTAAGCATAACTATGTTTGCAATTATGGCATCTGAATTTGAGGTCATCTTTGGAAATACTGAGCCCATAAAATTCTTTAAAACAATTAGCTCTGGTATAGTATCAGCCCCTGGAATGACTTAAAGAAGGCAGTGATGGAGGGAAATGGGCTGCCTATCAGGAGATGGAAATGGTGATGAAATGATTGACGGCTCAGGAGTGGCACTAATTAGTGGGGAAGACCACCTTTTCACATATTTCATATTTAAGGGAGTTGAGTAGCAAAAACTCTGAAAGAGGAGTCAGTAGGAAGGTAGAGTGAAAATGAGCTTTAGCTAATTCCATTTCCAGGGAAATGGAAGAATTTTTAGGTGATTTTTTGTTTTAGATAGATGATAAGAAGAATCATGAGACAAAACCGACCAAGTGAAGTGGAACCTTGGTGAGAGAAGCAGTGAAGTGGATACAAGACAATGTTTAAGGAAATAGATATAAATAACCACCAGGAGTGATGTGGAGTTATCAGGGATGAAGGATCTACTTGGATGAGAGTCACAGTGAAGGTTCACATCTAGATTTGGGGAGAAAGTATTTCAGTGGCAAAATTCCACTGGAAGTGAGACATACCAAGGAGATGAGCCAGATTAAATGAAATGAGAGACAACAGCATTTGTTAAGATCCACATTGCACCAGGGTTAACGTAGAAGATAGTACTGGCAACAAACTTGGCACGTGTACAGTATTCATCCCCAATATATGGAGAAAGGAATTGAAGTTCAGAAGCAAAAATGTCAGTTACCCACCCAAGCCTATGGAACCAGGAAGTTGCCATGCCACAGTTTGTGTGATATGTGTCTGATTCAGAGTACTTTTTGTGTTTGTGCATATTCATCCTGATTCCCTGTGTGAATGTGTGTATGCCTGTGTATATGTGCCATTTACCAGCAGGTTTCTTCATTTCTGTTAATATCTCTGAAGTTCTCTTCATCCTCTTATGTATTATACATCACGCCTAGAAAATATCTGCCTTACAGGAATGCTGTGCAGTTTAGAAATTATGAATAGAAAAGCCTTTTTATCTGGTCTGCAATGTAGCAGGTAATCATTAGTTGGTAATTCAAAGGAAACTTCTTGGTCTTCCCAGAGATACATTTTTGTATAAAGGATATGTAGGCTACTTTACGAATCCAATTATTTCATCCATATTTTTTGGACTTTATCTCTAATGTTTGCCTTTATTATGTCATCATAGGTTAATTCCTCTTCTCTATAACTTAATATAGATTGAGTGCTATTAATTGCTTGTCGAGTCACTTCACTTTCTGATTTGGAAATACAAGAAGTTTTTAGATCTTCATGTGATTCTCAAAGGAGCCATTATTTGTGATTTTACTACTTTGTTTTCCCCAGAAGACAAACAATAATTATTACTTAAGGTGATTTCTATGTAAATAAAATTTCATGACTACTATGTATGTGATGTATTTTTCCTAAGATATCTTCTTAAAAATACCAAACATCTTTTAAGGTCAAATGTTAAATGTCTCTTTAAAATTATCTTGTAGGCCAGGTGCAGTGGCTAACACCTGTAATCCCAGCACTTTGGGAAGCAGAGGCAGGAGGATTGCTTGAGGCAAAGAGTTTGAGAGCAGCCTGGGCAATACAGGGAGACCCTGTCTCTATAAATAATGAACCAAATAGCTAAGTATGGCGGTGTGCACATATATTCCCAGCTACTTGGGAGGCTGAGGTGAGAGGATTGCTTCAGTGCAGGAGGCAGAGGTTGCAGCGAGTCACGATCAGGCTACTGCACTCCAGCCTGTGGCACAGAGTGAGGCCTTGTCTCAATAATAATGATAAAATAACAACAAATAAGTATAATACAATACAATTATCTTAGTATTTTAGTTTTACTTTGTTTGAAATGATTTTTGATGGGATTAGACTCAGTTGAACAGGATGAATAAACATGCAAATTCCCCCATGAAAACACTTTAAAGGAGAAATTCGTGTCCATCTCATAAAACTTACTTCCACCAGATTTTTTAAAATTCTGCATCAGCATAGTTCCATATGAAATACTGAGATAGCTCTACTTCGTTCCTAAGACTTCCTTTAAACATGTTTTCTCTCAGTATTGCAATTTAATATGAAGAAATGTGCCCAACCAAATACTTGAGGAAATGGTTTACATTTTGTTGTCTTGAAAGACACCTAGAATGACTCCTGTGTGTATATAGAAAAAACCATTTGGAAGTAATCATGGACTTGAATCCCAGATCTGTGAATGAAACTTTAGGCATGCCACGTAGTCCTCCTGTTCCTCAGTTTCCTTATGTAGAGAAACTCATTTCCTTACATGATGTATTATTTCAATCGATGCTCTCCAGTGTCTTCTTGGGTGATGAGTGAACTGCCTTTGCAAAGCCGAATATCTTTTTCTCTCTCTTGTGTGTCTGTGATAGGGCCAAAGGCTCTCTGCAGAATGCTGCCAGAGGGTGCTGCAGTCTCTCAGGCACTGTAGGGAGCTGCAATGCCAGTCTGGGGCAACCCTGAGGATCAAGGCAGGATGCGATGGAGCAAGGCAGGAGGCACCCGGAAACCAGCCTGGCAGGGGCTCTGGTGCCAGGGAGACTAGTGCTTGGGAAATGCTCCTACGAACCTCACTAGGTCCCAGTCTGGGCCACACAGTCTTCCCTGTTTTTTGTTTTGTTTTGTTTTTGTTTTTGTTTTTAATAATTTAATATATTGCAGTAAAATAAATATGACATAAAACTTGCTATTTTAGTCATGTTTAGAGATACAATTACAATTGTAAAGATTAATTGTAATTTCATTGTTGCACAAACCTCACTACTATTTTCAAAAGTTTTTGTCATTCCAAGAAGAAACTCTGCGTATGTCAAGTGACATCTCCCCATTTACCTCTCCCCAAGATTTGGAAACCTCTAATCTGCTTTATTTTTGAATAAATAGGCAGAAGGTTCTAATTGGAATATACTAATCAGTATACCTATGGGTTTACCTTTGTGCAGGACTTGGAAGCAAGCTTTAGGAAAAGGTAAGGAATACACGTGTGTGTGTGTGTGTGTGTTTGTGTGTGTGTGTGTCTGTATTAGAAAGAAATAGCTGGAATTTCTGATAAATAAAAAGAACACAGACTTGAAAAGAGAAAGCAGAATGAGGGACTGGCTACAAAGCTTGTTATTATAGTTGAAGTACTTTATTATGAGGAGTAAGATATATATTATAAATGTATTTTCTTCTTTAACTTTTTCACTTTCTGGAATGTGAGCACACACATGCTGTATGTTAGCAGTCTCCTTTGTTTTTCTTACGTGCATGTATGTATCCACCTGTGTGAGATTAAAAAAGGGACTAAGTTCCTTGTCTGCCTTGGTTTTCAGCCAAGAGATGAAAACAGCCGAAGCTCTACAGAGAAAAGATGTCAGGAGACTGAGAAGTCTACTTAAGAGTCAAACAGATCCAACAAAACCCCACACCCCTCACCCCAAAAAAACGTAGAAATCTTGTGGATGGCAATGTGTTCTAAAGTGTGAGATACATATAAAAATGTGAATGATGATACTGATAACACAATGATGAAAAGCAGATGAGGTGATATCTGTGAAACTACAAAGCAGGATAACTACCATATCCTAAGTAATCAGGTCCCTTCCTCTGCTGCCACCTTCCTTTATTTCTTCCCTTTATTTTCATGTCATTTAACCAGTGAACACTCAATCCCTTCTGCTGGGGTGTATATAGAGATAGGAAGCTGCCCATAACACAGAGGAAGCCCATTCGGCCATGACTTAGCTCCTCGCATTAGAATGTGTTTGGTGGCGGCCACTGGCTTGTTCATCTATCTCTACTGGCTTGTCCTCGGAACTGCTTCTCTTTCTTCTTGGGAAGGGTGTTCTTATTAGTTTACTCGATTTGTTTTTGTTTTTGTTTGTTTTAACATCAATAATTTACTCCTAAAGGAGACGGTAGTCTGGGTACCTGCCACTTAGAGTATGAGTCACCATACTTCAGGGTGTGCACAAGATCCATTTCAGGCCAATCACAGTTCCAGAGGCTGCTTTAACAGGAGCCAGAAAGCATTCATCCCTCTCGTTGGAAAAATGTCGCTATATGCAGCATGATCACTACTGTTGTCACATCTCCTTTCCCTATGGATGAATGTGGATTGAGAGAACAAAGTTGTGTATGTATGGAGTCCTGGAAATGCTGAAGTTCCCCTACAGCTGTTTTGCCTTTTCTAAGATGTGTAATGAGAGCTCAAAAATATTTCCTTTTGATTGAAACTAGTTCTATTTGGCATTCTGTATTCGCAACAGAAGTATCTGAGCTTTTAGCATATCCGAAATATACATTTTCCCTTTCAGTTCCTTGGACTTTGATTCTGGCAGAATGAAAGTCACCCTTTAATTTACAATTCTGTTCAGTTGTCAGTCATGCCAATATTCCTGGCGGTAGTGACTTAATCTTTTTCTCTTAAGCTCCTCTAATAATTCTTCATATGATATAGATTACACATAGTTACCATCCTAGGAAACCTGTTTTTGTATTTGATGTGTCAGTGCCTCAGATCTCATCCACAAACCTTCAAAGGCTGCTCTGCTCTACGTTCCCCTTAGATTTTGGGTTGTAGTGTTTGTTTCTTTTATCCTCTCTCCCTCTGTGATCTCATTCCCGACCCCGGACTTTAGCAATTGACTTCCAAATCAATACAGTTTGGCTACTAAATATTATCTCATGAATTTTTTAAATTCCGTGTTTGAAATAAAATTTGCTGTATATGTTTATCCAAATTTTCTCATTTCTCAAGTCACGGGCTTGGTAAATTATCACCTGTTATTCACCAAGTCACCCAATATCAGAGTTCCAGATAAGGGTAGTTTTTCCCAACCAGGTTCCTCATCTGATACATAGAACATAGGAAATTGTTTGAATCACAGATCAAAGGAAATACTATTTTAGCTCAGTGATAGCCTTCCAACAATTTCTGTTTTTGTTAAACCTACCGAGGATTATTGTTTTTAGACTAATATTACTGTACAAATTCTGAGACTATGAGGCCAGGCATGGTGGCTCAGGCCTGTAATCCCAGTACTTTGGGAAGCCAAGGTGGGTGGATCATGAGGTCGGGAGATCGAGAACATCCTGGACAACATGGTGAAACCCCGTCTCTAATAAAAATACAAAAATTAGCTGGACGTGGTGGCACACGCCTGTAGTCCCAGCTACTCAGGAGGCTGAGGCAGGAGTACCCCCTTGAAACAGGGGGTCAGAGGTTGCTGTGAGCCAAGATGGCATCAATGCACTCCAGCTTGAAGACAGAGTGAGACCCTGTCTCAGAAAAAAAAAAATTCTCACGCCATGAAACTCTTTGCTCTTGGGTGGACAAAAATCAAGTGAGGTCTTAGAAGCTGTCCATAGGAAATTTCCAAGTCTCTTTTCAATCCATCTGAATTATAGAACAAAGGAACTATTTTCTCCATTATTCCAAAGATGGTGAGTAACTATTCCATTCTAGACGCACAGGATATGTTAATCGCACACAATGAGTGTCTTAAGACACTGTGATGTAATCTGTTAGGGAAACCTGACTACCAATATTTTTCTTACCTTAAGTGTTCTTTTATTATTTCATTTCTCCTTATTTCCATTGGCACAACTTTAGTTTGGCAAATATAATAAGTTTCTTGAATTATTAAAATGGCTTTCAAAATAATCTCCCTGCTCATGTCTTGCCTTCATCATTTATCAGCATGTTATGTCTAAACTAAAATTGCCTGTCCCCTCACAGATCCTTCAACAGCTCTATAATGGAATAAAATGATCTCGAGACATGCTCACCCTGTGGTAATGCCTCATGGCTTGCTTGGTTTCGTCCTATGATGCTATCTTTTAAAAATTTGTATGAAATGAAAGCATACATCATGTGTTGAGAAAAACTTTTAACCCAAAACTTTAAACTCACAACTGTAAATATTCTTTGTCAAGACTTTCTCTTTAAGTTTCTATATTCAACTAAGTTGATATTTGTTTTTAGGTAAATATTTTTAATATTTAAGATTTTCAGCGAAGCTCAAAGATGAACACTATTCCATGTGATGAAACAAAAATTTAATGGATTAACAATTCTAAGACCACACCCCCCTCCCTTGATGTGAGGATCGGAACTCTGAGAACCAATATTCTCCATGCCAACCCCACCTGGGACCACATTGAAAAGTTCCAAGTGGTCCCAACCCCACCTGGGACCACTTGGAACTGTCCTAGAGACAGTTTCTAAGACCTCACCTTGATTTTTTACTTCCAAGAGAAAAGAGTTTTGTAGTCTCAGAATTTGAGCAGTAATAACAGTCTGAAATCAATAATCCTTGGTAGGTTTAACAAAAACAGAAATTATTAGAAGGCTATGGCTGAGCTAAAGTAAGTAATGGGAGAGTTGAAGGCTTACGCTTAGAAAATGATTAGGAAACCAGGAAGTCCAGCCTCAGACAGAGAACCAGCCTGGACCAGGGGCAATGGCTGTCACTGCTGCCCCCACCAGGGATACTCCACTGTCACTTGGTACTGGACATTGGTCACTCACTGTCTGTGACAACAGAAGGAATTCCAAACAAACCCAGCTCCTTTCCATGTTAGTCCTGCATAGGATGTTCCATCCCAGGACTTCCTTTTGGTTCAACTTTAGTTATGTGCCCATGCCCTAGGTTACAGGTATCAAGGAAAGCTAATATTTGAGGAGATTTTTTGGTTTCTAGAAGGGAAAGAATCTCCCTTCCTTCTACTAAGTGGCATACAGTTTTGGATGTGGAAGAAATAAAGAGGTCCCACTGCTAAGGAGAAAAAAAATTAAACATCCTCAATTGTTTACCTCTTTTAATGAAGTATCCACCTGTACAGTTATTTCCATACTGACCACTCAATCATAAGTTTCCTCCAATTAACTTCAAGGTAACTTTTCTCCTTCCTTCACCTCCTTCCAAAAGCAGACCCTGGTTATCACAAGTAACTGTCTCCATAACCAGGCAGATAGTCTTGGTGTGACATTCATTTTTTATCTGTATGTGCTCTTACCTCATCTCAATACATAGGAAATGTTTTGTGGTGGGAGTTGAGGAAATATGATCAGATTTAGGGGATATCACCACTCAGGACCACATGCCTCCCCAAGAACTGTCCCAGGTTAAAAAAAAGCCACTTCGTCAAAGGTTATACACCCTCTTAAGGGACAGTCTCCACTCAATGATAGGTTTATTTGTAGAGTACACAGACTGAGCCCCCTTATCTCAATTCTGCATTTAAGACAGCTGTGGATGCCATGTCAGTGCTAGGAGTCCACACAACCTGTTTGTGGCAACTGGATTCCTATCAGCTGTTCTGGCAAACCTGTTTTCTTCATTCCTTAAAGGTAGCATTTGTTTCCAAGAACACTGTCAATAAGCTTACTGCATGCACATGTCTATCTCAAGGTCAGAAATAATTTTGGATCATAACAGAAACAGTAGTTGACTTTTTATAAAAATATAAAATAATTGTAAGAATGATGCATTTATGAATTAAGCATATACTTTTATTATTACTTATATTATTTTAATAACAATGTTGAACACTAAATATTTAAGATTACACCAATCTTACATTAACTTTGGTAGATAATGTAAAAAGAAAATACCAGTGCTTGGCAAGCATGTTTTAGGAAACCAAGATTATAGGCCAGTATTTTTCACAAGCACAGATGCAAAAATCATAAATAAAACACATCAAACATATAACAACTATATTTTCCCATAATTATAATTCTCAGCATATATGCTGCAGAAATAAGACACATATGAACCAAAATCCATGAATAACAATTACAAAAGTATTAATTTGATGCAACCAAAAAGTAAAAACAAACAAATGACCATCAACGGAAGAAAAGATAAATAAAATGTGATATACTTACAAGGGAATAGCATGTGGTACTGAAAATAAACTACAGCTATATACAACAACATTGATGAATTTCACAAAATAATTTTAAGTGAAAGAAGCCAGAATCTAGAGTATAAACACTTTTGAATATCCACTTCTGTAGAGTTTTGAAACCAGTACACTTAATCTATGGGCATAGCAGTTAGGAAAACTGTGCTTTTGAATAAGAGTCAAGGACTAATGATTGGAAGATGGTTACATTGGACACAAAATAAAGAAAAAATCCCTACTCATGGGGCTCGTCTAGTTGGGGTTGACAGGCAACAAAAACAAGAAAATAAATAAAATATGTAGGCTGTCAGTTAATAATAAGCACTATAGAGAGAAATATATGTGTCAGGAACTAGAAAGATATAAAGTGTCATGGTGAAGTGGGATGTGAATGGTGTGTAACTTGTTTGATTTCAATATGATTTTCAGAAAGGACAGAGACCTGAAGGCAGTGACCAGGTACACCGGTGACAAGGTGAAGGCAGGCTGGGCACAGTGGCTCATGCCTGAAGTCCCAACACTTTGGGAGGCCAACATGGGTGGATCACTTGAGATCAGAAGTTCAAGACCAGCCTGACTGATATGGTAAAACCCTGTCTCCACCAAAAATACAAAAATTAGCTAGGCTTGGTCATGGGTGTCCCAGTTACTCAGGAGGCTGAGGCAGGAGAATTGCTTGAACCCGGGAGATGGAGGTTGCAGTGAGCTCAGATTATGCCACTGCACTCCAGCCTGGGCGACAGAGTGAGAAGCTGTCTCAAAAAATAAATAAATAAATAAATAAAAGAGGTCATGGCGACCATTCAGGCTGGTAGTGGCCATACTGGCATGGACAGAGGTGATGATGTTAAGGGACAGGATAGGGAGACATAGAGAAATTCCAGGTGTATTTATTTGGAAAACACAGGTTATAGAATTTGATGATGGGTTGGATATGTAGCATGAAACACTAATCAAGAATGAACACAAGACCAGGTGCTGTGGCTCACACCTGTGATTCCAGCACTTCGGGAGGCCAAAGTGGATGGATAGTTTGAGCCCAGGAGATAGAGACCTGGCTAGGCAACATGGTGAAACTCTGTCTCTACAAGAAAATACCAAAAATTAGTCAAATGTGGTGGCTTGCGCCTGTAGTTTCAGGTACTCGAAAGGCTGAGGTGGGAGGATCATCTGAGCCCGGGAAGTCAAGGCTACGGTGAGCCATGATTGTGCCACTGCATTCCAGCCTGGGTGTTGTAGTGAGACCACATTTTAAAAAATCAAAAAGAAGAAACACAAGATGTGTTTAGCCTGCCTGAGAGGCTGAAAAGATAGGATTCCCATTTCCTGTTACAGGATTTTGGTTATGGAATTGAATGGTTAGAGTTGTCTTCTACCCATACCCATGGAAATGTCAGCAGTGATATCGTTTATATGATGTGAAACTAAGGTGAGGTCTGGGCTGGGACCAAACTTTGGCAATTATCAGCAAATTTATGTGTTATGTTACACTATGGATGGGATTACCACGGGAAGTTCAAGAGTGTGAGACACGCTGATCTTACAGTTCAAGGATATGGAAAAAGATAAGCATATGAGACTAAGAGGAGCATATGGTAGAGTAAGGACTAGAAAATTAAAAATTAAAAATCCAGCAGGACTGGCTATCCTGGAAGCCAGGTGAAGAAAATCTTTTAAGAAGAACTTTCAAGAAGTATGGAGTGATTGGCCATATCAAATGCTACTGACCACTCAGTAAGGTAAGGACTGGAAAGTTACCATTAGACTTACAAGTCTAGAAACAACTGGTACCCCTGACAGGAGTGAATTTTGTGCAGTGCTGGGGCAAAAGGCGGAGTATAATGGGTTTAAGAGTAAACGAGACATAACTCATTGGAAACACTGAAAATAGGCAATATTTTCACAAAACTTTGCTGTAAAATGAGCAGTGAGAAGAGGAAGTAGTTAGAGGTGCAGAGAAAAATCTAGAGGTTTTTTTTTTTCAAAATGAGGGAAATTATACTATATTTGCTGATAAAAATTAACAAACATTGAAGGGAAAATTGAGGATTAAGATAGAGAGGAGATAATTTCTTTGTAATGTTCCTGAGTAAAAGAAATAGGATCAGAACAAGTATACAGTTTGAAGGGGTGGCGGCTTTGAAAGGAGCGCAAGGAATTCGTTCCTGGTCACAGGAAGAAAGTCAAAATACATGACCACAGACATAAATGGGTGATACGGCAACAGGCTTGTAGATACTCTTTTCTGATATACTCTCTTCTATTTAATTCTCTGTCTTCATCTTCCAGTTCTCTCCCAGTCTTCCTTCTCTCTTCGCTGTCCTTCAGATCAGTATAACTTCTTCTCATCTCAGTGTCTTTTTGCTGATTGTTTCCATCAATATTTATGGGGCTTAATCTTTCAGCTTCTGCAATTTTCTACACATATGCCTCCTTCTCTCTGAGATACACTGTGGCCACCGTACAGAAAATGGCAACTCCTTCTTATTTTTATTCCCTGCTGTATCACTCACCTTATTATTTAGTAGCCATCTAATATATCATACTCTTTACTTATTTAGCTTATTCAATAGCTACTTTTTCCACCATGTAGTTGAATGATTTGGCCATAGCTCTATTCTCCATTTCTGCATCGGGGGAGCAGTTCCTATGGGCTGGTCATATTTAGGAATACTGACTGGTTTACAACAATCAGCAGTTATTAAAAATATACATTGTTGATATTGATTTGTGAAACTATTTCAGGATATAACATAAATGAAAGATTCTCAGATATCCAAAAGAGACTAGCTTAGCATTAACCTTATATGAAAATCAAACAAAAAGAGTACAAATAAAGATATAGACTAATCATACTTAGAAATATAGAAAAATAAAATAAATTTTAACAGGAAAAGAAAAATGCTTTATAATAAACTAGATCTTACTTAAAGCATTCAAGTTGCATTTCCTCACTAGCAAATTAAAAGAGAAAAATATGAAGTTATTATCTTCACCATTGATCTTGAAAAGTGTATAGAGCACCCTTGACATAACTAACTTCATCTTAGAAAAAGACTCTATTTTGTATGTCATAGGGAACTGTGCCAATAAGGATATGATATTTTGCTTAATAAACAAATAAAAATATAGAGACTATATCTAACCAGGTATGAACATATACAAGCATCCTCTTCCGCTATCAGCCCTCACCAGATGACTCTGTGGTCATAAAAAGAGAATGCCTTCAGTAGCTTGAAATGGCTATCTTAATCAACAAGTGTTTTGCTCTCACTCATGATAAGAACTTGGCATCTGCCACTGAAGGCTCTGCCATATCACAGACTCTTCCTTGCAAGACCCATAGAACATCTGGCCCAGACCAGGAGATTTTTTTTTTTTGTCTTCTTCACTCTCCTTGGACTTGTTCATTAACCCTTTCCCCTATCTCTTTTCTCTTGATATTAAGTGTTACTTTGTTTGTTGTGGACTGTTTAATCTGTAACATATATATGTTGATTAAGTACAACATTACATACGGTTTTTTGATAGTGACTAACTTGGGGAGTGGTTTGAGCCTCTGTGCTCATGACTCTGACTACCAAGTGAGTGGGGAAAAGTTGCCTCCTTGGGAATGCCAGGTAGCTTGTGGCTTTTGTGATTTGAAACAGCATTCATAAAAGTCTGACATTTGGAAAGACAAACATGCATGGATCTGGTTACGTTTAAGCTTGCACCACTTATCAGAAAAGTTATTTGATGACATTCAAGATCCAGTTCAGATTGAAGTAGACATATAATCAAACTAGAAAGATAATTTGATAACTTGAAAGAAGCCTACCATAAACCTACAGCAAACATTGAGCTTAATGTTGGAACATTAAAGGAAACCATCAGACCAGCACGCTCAATGTAGCTGGAGCAATTCAGTACTGAACTGACCATTCTAGTTAGGGCAATAAGATTAATTGAAATGGTAGACTATAAATCTGAAGAGAAGAAGAAACAAAATATAATTTAGTCAATTAATAAGATTATCTACCTAGAGACACAAAAGGCTTGACAAAAACAGTAGGGCACCTAGGAATAATTATAACAAGAGTCTCAAGTTCTCTATGGAATTCATTTAAAATTTTAGCCTGTATCTTTTTTTTTCAAGACTGAAGAATGTTTATCATCTTCAACAATGGAAATACTTAACACTTCAATATAATAATTATCTATAAATTGTTATTTGAATTCAATTTAGTTCCATTCAAAAATTTTTTAAGTCTTTTTATAGAACATTGGTCAACAAACTACGGTCTGTGGGGCAAATCTGACCCACTGTCTGATTTCTTAAATTCAGTTCGTTGGAAAAAGCCCTGGCTGTTTGTTCACATATTGATTATGGCTGTTTCTTCAGTACAATGGCAAAGTTGAGTAGTTAATACAGAGGCAATATGGTCTGAAAAGTCTAAATATTTACTACTTTGCCATTATAGAAAAAGTTGGCTGATTCCTCATATAGAAGAACAAAGACCCCAAATAGGTGAAAATAATTCATAAACAATAATCATGTATTTAAAACTGCCTATATTTTTATGCATTTTAAAAAGTAATACTCCATCTAGTGTTAATTTTTTAAATGCATGAAAGTATATACAGTTTGGTCTCACTAAGAGAAGAAACAGAAGACTCAATCTCAGCTTTAAGGAAATCAACACCTACAGAGAAAAGAGGGATATGGAAGTCGCTTCCATTGGAGTACAAGGACATGGGAAGGGCATGGATTGAAATTTTTGTCTTAAATATGTTTTTATTGTTTATTTTTCTCTGAACATATCTCTATTTCAAAAGGAAGATGATAAAAACAGAAAAGTTCAAGCTGTGGTTAGGATTTTTTTCTCTTCTCTCTTCCTTCTGGAAGCTCAATAATCACTATGAAACCTGCCTCTCCCCTTTTCTAGTGATCTAATCAAAATTATAGCATGTCACTAGTTCTTCACTCTATGCACTAAAGAGACACTAACACCCACACCTGGACCAGAGTGCAGAGGAAGAGGCCTGGGTAGGCTTGCCTCCCCAGGTGTTGCCAGAGGCTGTGGGGGCATGTCTTCAGGCCAAGTGAGTTTAGGAGACCTGCAGTGCTAGCTGTATTCTCTGTCATCTGGGCTCTAATTTTATGCTTTGAGGCCAATGCCTCAGTGAAATTTTAAAAGTTCTGTTTGCCATTGTTTCTTGTGCAGAAATTCTCCTGAGGGACCTTATACAGCTGGGTGTGTCTGGTTCCCAGGGCCAAGTATCCACTTAATAACCCCTGATTTTCACCACACTTCTAACACTATCAATAAAGAGCTCTGGAAACCCTGGATTTCTATCAACCATTTCTGTGTGTGTGTGTGTGTGTGTGTGTGTGTGTCCGTGTGTCTGTGTGTGTATTCGGAGACTCACACAATTCTTGGAGGATTCTATTGTGCTTTCTAGCTTATTTTTGAATATTTTGAACATCAAGTATTTCTCTAATCTTATGAGAAAATCCATTCCATTTTCGAAATGGTTTTAATTACAATTAAATTCTTTCCCGCAGGAAGTCGAAGCCTGCCCATGCATGACGTTTACCCACGGGTTATAATTTGGGCTTGAAATCCAACACACACATGATCTTCCCTGGCGGAAAGATGTCTACAAGACTAGATGGCTGCTGCATGGCAAGAGCTTTCTCTTCTCCCAGTTCACCTTTCCGGGTTCTCTCTGCTGCCCCTTTCTGTCACCCCATCTTCCTGCATGTCTCTTCTTTATCTATGACTAGACTCATCCTCTTGATTTACTTGACTCTGGGCACAGATTCCTGGCCTTCGCTCTGGGAAAATGGCTCGTCTCTTGTTCTTTCCAATCGGGGGATGAATATTGAAGATCTTGATCTGTCAATCTGGAAACTCATGGAACAAACCCTCGTGCAAGGCACCCTGCCTGAAGTCACATCTCCCAGTGGTAAGTAAGGTGTGATTCCCTAAGAAGCAGACCCCGGCCTTTGACCAGTCAGTTGAGAGGTATGTGTACTCTTGGCCATTCAAAACCTTATCAGAAAGAGAAATGGTTTTTTGTCTTTAAAACAGACATGCAGCCAGGCACGGTAGCTCACTCCTGTAATCCCAGCACTTTGGGAGGCCGAGGCAGGTGGATCACAAGATCGAGACCATCCCGGTCAACATGGTGAAACCCTGTCTCTACTAAAGATACAAAAATTAGCTGTACATGGTGGTGCGCACCTGTAGTCCCAGCTACTCGGGAGGCTGAGGTAGGAGAATTGCTTGAACCCGGGAGGCGGAGGTTGTGGTGAACTGAGATCATGCCATTGCACTCCAGCCTGGGTAACAAGAGCGAAACTCCGTCTCAAAAAAAACAAAACAAAACAAAAAACAGACATGCAGACCCCTGTCCTGAATTGGGCTGGCAAAATGATTCTGTAGCCCCATTCACCAGGCTGGCTATGCCTGTGAGCAGCCGGACTGGAAAAGGCTGCTTCTTCTGCTGGTCACATGGCTTCCCCCATTTCATGCTGTCCCCAACTTGGGCAGTTGCCTTGGATGCCTGTGTGTCTGCATAGACCTGGCCTCCAGTTGGCCATGTTCAGTGTGGTTCACTTGGTTTTATTACCAACTCATTTTATTATTAATTTCTTTTAAGAAGCAATGCCTTACTCTGCTACTAACTACTTCATGATTAAAGTAGCGCTTTCCTCAGTTTGTCTGCTATGTTCAAAGCCCCTTTCACCAGTGAAGACCAATGGCTAAGCCAAAGGGATGCTGTTCCCTATAAATATGTATTAGAAATAGTCAAAGTGCAATACAAAGCTTTTTTTGGCACGGGTTGAAGTGTGATAGCAACCATCTTCCACACCACAATTCTATATTCTTATTATTTGCCAGTATGTAATTCTTGGTAATAAAAAACCTTTAAAACCTTCACTGTTTTAAATAGTAAAAAGTCTCTAGTTTCACCTGAATTCAATTTATTGCTTTTCTGTTTCTTTTTTTCTAATCCTAAATACACTGTATCATTTCCATTGTTTCATTTGGTAATATAGTTTTTCTCCAGTAGGGAAGCACCATATGTTTAAGCAATAAAACTTGTTTCCCAGATGTTCTACTTCTTTAAAACTACAACAGCTGATTCATTTACATGTAAAGACTTTTGAAAAGTAGATCTTGCTGTCTTCAAATAGAAAATATAATTCTTTCCCCCACTTTAAAAATGATTATATATCATCCCAGTTAAACAGATGAAGGCAAACAATTTGCCTTGCACTCCTATCTATTGGACTGAGAAGCGCCTGCATGAGAAACGTGATACCATGGAACTGAAGCATTCTTCAAGTCAAAGAGAAAACTAGACATACATCCTTGTCCCTGACAACTGCCACTGCAATAAATTGAATTCTGCACAGCAAAAGAAACTATCATTAGAGTGAACCAGCAACCAACAGAATGGGAAAAAATTTTTGCAATCTACCCATCTGACAAAGAGCTACAAAGAACTTAAACAAATTTGCAAGAAGAAAACAAACAAAAAAAACCCATCCCAAAGTGGGCCAAGGATATGAACAGACACTTTTCAAAAGAATGCAGCCAACAAACATATGAAAAAAAGCTCATAATCACTGGTCGTTAGAGAAATGCAAATCAAAACCACATTGAGATACCACCTCACACCAGTTAGAATGGCGTTCATTAAAAAATCTGGAGACAACAGAAGCTGGAGAGGATATGGAGAAATAGGAACACTTTTACACTGTTGGTGGGAGTGTAAATTAGTTCAACCATTGTGGAAGACAGTGTGGCGATTCCTCAAGGATCTTGAAATAGAAATTCCATTTGACCCAGCAATCCCATTAC